>CAOLHI010004747.1:0-100687 GCA_948474755.1 Ctenosaura bakeri
CATTAATACAGAAACAAAAGAATGATGTATTCCAGCACAGAGACACTCTAAATCTATCTCCAAATAAGGCATCTCCCTGACGGATACATTGGGAGATCAAAGTTGTGTTTTATTAGTTGCATAAAAAGTGTCTTTAGTTTGGAGTTGAAAGGGAAAAATTTCCATTTAAATAGAAAGATTAATGACTGTAATACAGAGAGCCTATACTGAATAATTTTACAAATGGAAAATAATTTACATTGTTTTACAATATAAACGATATACCTCCAGTCATGTTATAGGAGGGAACAGGGAAAGGAAAGAACAGATAACAGTAATATTTCATGGAATGTTTTTAATACAATATAACTTTGTTATAGGATTATTATGGCCAGTTGTAATTATTGCGTGTCTAAGACCTGAATAAGAAATCATAAACCAAAAGATTCACTAGCCTGTCTGCTTCCTGAGGCAAAGGTTAATGGTGTATGAGAATTAGTACTTATTTCAAATAAAACTTTTTAAAATGTAGAAGGGAAATATGGTATTGAGAAATACGTTACACTAAAATCCACACCAGGGGATTTTCTGAGGCTCAGGGGCTACTGGTTGTGGTGGCTAGGGATTCTGGGAGTTGTAATCCAAATAGGTAACTTCCCCTATCTTAGTTCTTAAATGAAATCTGGCTGAAGACCTTTTCTTACTGGAGGGAAAGGAGGATAAGATGCTCCCTTCCCCTCCTCCACCTACAGAAGCTGAGCAGTCTAGTTTCCTCAGTGGTAATAGGGAGCAGTGGAATTGTCCTTCACTCCAACTAGAAGCAGCAGGTTTGTTTGCAGCAGAGGTGAGATATCCGTTTTGGCTGCCCTCTATTTTTTTTTCTTAAAAAGAATCAGTTCAAATATGCCTTTTAGTTTACACATTACAATATTCATTAATGTACACATTTGTGAAAACATTTTTCATAATGTACACCTTTTTGCAAGCAATTTCCCCTCATATAGTCCATTTTTTGTATGTAATTTCTAATAATGCATACTCCTGTGTATTTTCTCCCATTTTAGTAAGGCTTTTTTTATTGGAAAATGGTATTGTAAAATTCCAGGAAGGTGGAGATTTCAATGCACAAAGTGCATATCAGTTGTGCTTACCCATTTTGGAGTTCATATCACGCTCTGGATCAACACCAATATGAAAATAAAGTAAAATTAATACAGAAACAAAAGAATGTTGTATTCCAGCACAGAGACACTCTATAAGGAGCCCTGGTGGCGCAGTGGTTAAATGCCGGTACTGCAGCCACAAGGTTGTAAGTTCAATCTTGCCGGGCTTCAGGTTGACTTAGGCCCTTTCCACACGTGGGGCATGAATCAGGCAGAAACGGGACTCACCGGATTTCTTCTCCATCCGATTGAGTCCGTCGGGACGAGGAGCAGTGCGAGCTCATTGCTCCGCACTGCTCCGATGTCCAAAATGGTGGCTTCCGGTTGGTGGAGGCTCTCCACCAGCCAGAGAAGCTCGCCAGCCTAAAGCCCGCCCCCAGCAGATCTGCAGGCACACACTAGTGGGTGCCTGCAAATCTGCACCGGAGCGAGGCGACGGAGCAACACGGGGTCGCATGCTCCGTGCTTTTGAAAAACCTCTTAAAAGAGGTTTTTAAAAAGCACACTGCGCGATCAGTTCCGGTCGCTCCAGAGCGGACTGAGGTGCGGAGCTACGAAAAGTAGTGCAACCCAGTCCACTCCACAGTGCAGAAGACCTCCGTCAGAGGTCGCTCTGCGCCGTTTTAATAGCCCAGTGTGGAAAGGGCCTCAGTCTTCCATCCTTCTGCAAGTTGGTAAAATGAATGCCCAGCTTGTTGGGGGCAGTTAGCTAACACATTGTAATCTGTTTAGAGACCACTTACCTGGTAAGTGGTATAGAAATACATATGCTATTGCTAACAGAATTTTGCTCCCATTCCTAGAGAGGCTCAAGAGGAATAGAAAGAGGGCTAATGATGTTGTGTCTCATAGAATGTATCATCCACCACCTAAGGCAGTAGTATCATTCTGCTTAATGGCAGGGCCAGGCCTACAAGGCTAAAGTATCTCTATAGCAGTCTTTTGCTCCCTTTGTTCTTCCAAGAATCATTTGTCTATGCCTTACAGATCAAAACCAGGATACGTATTGACCGTAGCATTACCATATTCAATCAACTCAATCAGGTGCTCCCACATTCAATAAATTAAACAGCAAGATTTGGTGTACAAGGCCACTGAAAATTACACTGAAAAAAAAAACACCATGAATACATTTGGAACAAGAGTGAAGTGGGGTTGGCTGTTACTTTTGACACCAATATGAGCCAAAGTAAAATTTGGCTCAGCTCTGCCACTCTAGGTTTACTGATCTGTTAGCAACTGATCAGGCCCAGCTTATTGTGTCTGATGTGATTTGTTGTCCCCAACAGAGCACCTTCTGGTTCTCCTCAATTATTTCTTTCTGCAGGTCAGAGGGTCCGGGACCCTTTCATGCTACACAGTTACATACGCTCCAAAATTTCACAGATCAAAACTAGGATGTGTATGGCCAAGCAACATCAGAGTGGGGTCTAGATGGAAAAAGTTTCTAATGAGGAAGAACGCATAAGCTAGCAGAGGCTGCTTCAGTTTGAATTTGCTTGAGTCTACTGGGAAGGGCAAGATTCCACCCTCTTCCCTCCTTCAATGAGGAACTGATTGCAAGCTACTTTTGCACTTTAAACCCAGCTCTCTGCAACTGAGTAAGCTGAGGAAAAAGGGGGAAAGTGGGAGGAAGAAAGAGAAACTGGGAAGTTTTAAACTCAGCTAAAAAGAGTGGTGGCAGGGGATTTATTGAGACTATCCCTGTCAAATTGGGAAAATTGGAGGGTATGCGTTTATAACCCTATGATTCCACTTAACCTACCATAGCAACACCCTATGAAGTTCTGGGATTTGCAGTTTAGGGAATGGTGTTTAGAATTCTCAGCCAGAAAGCTCTAGGACCTCACCAAACGACAAACACAGGGTTCATATGAGACAACCATCTGTTTGCTACTAACCTTTGAGCAGAGATTCACAAGCCTCGGCTTAATGCTCATCGGTAATATTCCAATTCTTTTGTTCCACACAGATCTTTTAATTACAGTAGGTTCAGGAGGGAATTCCCTGGCATTTTAATCCCCACCTCTGTCCGCCAAATGACATACAAAAAGGACAGCAAGTTAAAACACAAAGCTTTCATTGGTGGCTTAGAGCTGGTGATAATCTTCCTCAGGAAATTCAGTGCAAGTTTCTCCCTTTGTTCTTTTAATCGTCCTCAGCATTACCAACTTTCCTTTATGGCTCACAAGCCATACTGGAAAGAGGCAATACAGAATCAAGAAAAATTGGAGAGCGAGCTGCTGGTTGTGGTAGTGAAGCTGGCCTCATTGATCACATTAGGCCAGTTACTGAAGTAGTCACAGAGTGCTGTGCAGAAAGCTTCTGGAGAGTGTAGTACACGTTCCATACAATTCAGAAGGAGAGGGAGGGAGGGAGGGAGAGAAGGGATGAATGTGTCAGCTTTGCTTTCTGCCACATTCAGTTCTTGAAATCTCAAGAAATGGGTGCGTTTGGTCAAGTTCTTCTCAAAGTTGAAGCAAAAGCAGCTCTTACCTACCTGAATATGAAGAAAATGTACTTTTTTTATTTTTGGCAAATTCTTTTGCAAAAGATGCTGAATGAAATTGCCGTCTATCATTAACTTACACAGGGCAATAGTATTATCTCTTTCTTTATTCCAGGCTGGCTCATGGTTTGCAGTTCCATTACATCAGAACATTTTAGTGAAGGGGTGGTGGGTTTGTTTTGTTTTGTTTGTTTTACTTGTTTCTTCCAAAGCTGCCCTAACTCAATTACTTTGCTCAAGTTAGGATATGATCATCCCTAGAATAGGAATGGAAAGAATATCTCATATTATTGTTGATTTCCATGGTAAGGAAAAGGTTTCTCAATGCCCAGGAAACCCCATTGGGAAAAGCAGGGCAAGCCATGAGGCAATCAAGAAAGCCATCACATTTCAATATGTATTTCTCTGTACAAAAATACACATAATTTTTTTCTGCACAGAATACACATGTGTGGAACAGGGTACATTTCACAAAAAGCAATGGGCAGAACCCTTTATGGGGGTGACATCTAGGTAAGCGGACCTGTGTCTGGAAATTAGAATTGCTCAGTTTGATAATGTCCAAATACAGTAGAGGGCTGCTGTGTTGTGTTGTGTTATGTGTTGTGTTATATTATGTTGTGTTATGTAGAAGAATGGGGGAAATGGCCAATGTGTATCACACAATGTATATCGCTGATATGCATCATGTACTCTTGCTGGTGTCCCAATATGCACCCTCACAATTCAGTAGGGTTTATCAGCTCCTCTGCTAAGTATCAGTAAAGTTACATTAAGGAAAAGACAGTACAGGATTCTGGCAAATGTTTGCTGTACAGAAACATGGGTTCTTTGAAATAGTCCCAAACAATGGAACTCCAGAGACATTTATAATGGGGCCTTAGCTACCATTAGACTGCAAGAGGGAGGGCCTCCAGACCTCCAGACAATGGAATCTCCTGTTACATGCCCTGTCTCCAGTCCTTGTGCTGGCAGACAGAATGACAGCACCAACAACACTTGAGGGCCCATTTATATTTCTTGTCCAAAGCCCCCAGGCACTAACCTGCTCCCCTGATTACAACAGCAATTCTGTTGCTGAACTGCAATTTATCAAGAGGTTCAGTTTTATCTCTGGTGACGTCAATAGGAGGAAGTTTAATCTTTTTTCTTACTTTTATCCCACTTGGACCTAAATCCTGTTGTCAGTCCTAGCTAGAGTAGACCCATGGAATCACAGGGATTTGCCTATGTGGTGACTCACCATGCAGCAACTGATTGAGTGGATCTACTCTCATTCAAATTAACCAACAGGGTGCCAGCAGTAATGCTTAAATCACCAAGGCAAGATTTACCCAGGATTTATCTTGGAGTGGGAAAGAAAGGGGTGCATTTGCAAGTGTTAGCAAGAAGCCGTAGGTGTGGCCTGATGGAAATTGGGGGCATTGCTTCTGAGCATAAGCAGAGTATATTTTCTCCCCACCCTTAACCAGATCAGCCCATAGAGAGCTGAGATAAATGTTCAGGATGTATCTTGAAGCCCCATGCTGATCTTTGGCTGATACTGCCTTTGATTTTGTGTTATTTTTTGGTGTATTTTTTTAAAGCAGCATCCAGAATCCTCTATGATCTTTACGTATGTGTTAGCACCACAGTTATGGTGCTGTCCACTGAATTCCAGTGTGACACACACACACACCCATTTTCACTTACCGGGCAGCAGTCACTGCAACAGACAGAGGTCTGTTCCCTATGACTCAGAAAGCAGCCAGCCATTTTACTTTCAGTTTTTGTCTAAGAGCAGCTCTATAAAGCCCTTCTATATACCCCTCAATCTAGGAAAATATTGTTTTTTTTAAAAAATCTAAATATGGTTGGAAAACATATTTTTTCATATTTTTTGAGCACCAAGAAACCCAGATGAGAAGACTCCAAGACTCATGATAATCTTCACAATTTTGAACTTACTATGCAAATAATTTGCATATAGTTGTTGCATACAGAAAGCAGCATTTTCTGTAAAGGAAATAATATATTTTTGTGCAGAAAATGTTATCTGTGCAAAATGACCACATGTGGATTTTGCACAGAATAACTCCCAAATTGCAACTAAAAATGAAACCTGTGATTATGTAAGACAGTAGGAAGAAAATGCTAATATTGTTCATTTTTTCCTATGAGAAGAAAATCAGTGAAGAATAACATTTCTACCTCACTCATTCTTACTAGAAATGATGAACAGCTGATGATGTATATGGTGTTCCTCTGGATATTTTCCCACTGTTCTAGATGTGTTCCTGCTATTTTCCATTTAGCTATAGGATGGTTAGATCTAACTGCAAGACACAGATTGCCCTGATTCATTTGCTCTCATGAGAAATTCACACAACAGCTTTATATTTCCACCCACTTTTAATACTTTCAGTCTTTTTTTGCATAGTTCCAAAGTTTGGATTACTTGTGCGGGCTAATGGTTTCAGTTGCAGCAATGTGAAACTGAGGGTATTGACAGACCTGGCATTAGGTTACCTGATGTTACAAGAGAAGCACCATCCCCTTTTTTTGTTCGACTTTTGAATACCTTATTTTTTATTACCTTTTCACTTCTTTCATGACTTTGATGCATCATTTGCATGGGCAATTAGTTCTATTATATAAGATGATAAATTTGCACAGTCGGATCTGTAAATCCATGTATTTCTTGTATTATTTACTTATTTACTAACACAGTTTGAATCAATGGTTCAGAGCCAAAGACATTAAAAGCTGATTAAGTGGGAGAACTGGGAGGGGAATGGCTCCTCCATTTATAAACAAATATTTGTGGCACTTAAAATTTTCGCCCAGAAAGTTCCAAAGAGAGAACTTAAAGAGAAATGAATGGAAGAACACCTTCACTGCAAGATAGAAGTGACTGATGGATTGATCCAATTATGACATAAATAGAGAGTCCAAAAAAGAACGTCCTTTCAACAGGCAGTCCACACCATTTTCCCTTTGGGAAATGTGGCATGACAGAGGAGAAGATTTTTATATTATCATGGTGCTGCATTCAAAAAGGAGGTTAGTGTAGAAAATGTTCAAAGAGGAGAATCAAATTAAACAAATAATAGTACATTTTAATGCTTACTTCCAAGTGCTAAGTTCACTAATTTAATTATGATCTCTCACAGCAATTGCAAAAATACAAGCAATAAATATGCTTATAATATTATAATACATGCAGCTTGTTCCAAGCTTATTTATCCAGAACTAGCCTGCAACTCTCATCTTGCACTAGCCAGACAGATGCCTAAGAGAAGCACTTTGGAGAGAATGAGCACAAGGTCAGTCCTCTGCAACAGAAAATTCTTCTTCAGTAAACTTGTCTTTTTTTCCATACCTTGGTTTAATCATAAATCAGAATGGAGACTGTAGGCAAGAAACAGGAAGACTAGGACTTAGAAGGGCAGTTGTGAAAGATCTAGACAAGATCTTCAGCACTAAAGACATGCCTTTGAATACCGCTGAAGTTATGGAAGTGTTTTTAATAATGTACTATATTGTCTGCATTTAGTGCTTTTCAATGTATACATTTTTACATGGCTTTTAACTCTGTTAATAGTTTTATAGATCAATTATATTCTAACTTTTGATATATTAGAGGTGTGAACTCTTATTTGTATCTGTTTTAGCTTTGTAAACTGCTTTCTCCTACAGCTGGAAGAAAGGCCTAACAATAACAATAACCATATAATGATCTACCATCTTTTCTAGAAATATAAAGATGCATTTGTCAACGAGGCAGAAGATAAAATTCGGTACATATTGATTTCCAGGTTGGTTTGAATTGCTTTATTTTACAGAAAACTATCCAGAAGGGTTGGGGAGAGGTCTCATGTGACTGACAGTGAGGAAAGAGAAATGGCAAAGCTAAACCTCCAACCTTGAGTTTTCATTCTTCCATGAGCTTCCCAGATAACAAGAACAACCAGGTTCTTGTGTAGAAAATGTCGCTCTCATCTGCCTTCTCCATCTTCTGTTTGTCTACATGTCCACACGTGTTCCGTGGTTGTAGCAAGCTGATGTCTAGCTGACTGGTCTGAAAGAGGGTTGAGGAACTGATATTATAGGAGAATTTCAATAATTGAAGGAATATTGAACTCCCCCTTTTAGCTGCTCTGCTGGTGATTTGTTGACTGTCCATAGCAAGTCAGGAGCTCCTTTGCCTTCACAGGAAATATAAAAATAGATACTTCATATATTTTAAACTCTTACTTCATTTCTAGGTGTTTAATTTCCACATAGTAGGCCAGGTACAAAGTCTATGAAGTTGTATCTGTCTACAGTGTTTCAGCGCTGCATAAAATAACTTTTGTTTCATCTTCCAAAATGGATACAAGGCATGACTGAGCATGGCTGAGCATTCTAGTAACATACCACTTAGATTTTTGTTAGATTTCTAGATCATGCTAATTGCCAAGTTCACAATCCAAGTTCTTTATTCTTTCCCTTGCTCCTATGAGATGTGCTAGTGGAGAATCATTCTGCCACAGGTTATTCCAGTATTATTGTCTATAATATTTCCTTGCTTCTGTTCTGTTTTAGCCCTTATCAACTGTGATCTCTGAATCAAAGTGAAGTAAAGTAATGGGAGATTAAGCCTGACTTGCTCACAGCATCTGCCACACAATGCACTGTACTACTTCTGGGGAAGATAATCAGTGCTGATACAAATCATTTGGCTTTTCTGGATCCACTTTCCATCAAACTGGAATCAAATATATTAAATTGCCTTTGTCAAACTCAGACCTCTGGGAACCCTCTCTGTCTTCTAGCACCTCCTTAGGGAAACTTGTACTGCAATCAAACTTGAGAAAATTTCCTTGAACCTAGAAGATCTTAATAAGCACATGTTGATGGCAGATGTCCTCCTTTGGGATAAGGTGTTTGAATAAGTGGTGGTCACTCAGGCCCAAACACTCTTTGATAAGACTAGGGTTGTACCCCTTAAGCTGTAAAACACCTCCAAAACCCTTTCAGTTCAATGTACTGAAGCTAGCAAGCCACACTACTGCAAAGCCAGGTTGTATAGCTCTTGGAAATGTCTGGGGGCAGGTCTTTGATTCTCCCCTCCATTTATTTGGCAGGAAAAGATGCAATATAGCAGGTCTGATAGCACTATAACAAGAGTAAGCAGTTACTTTGGCAGCATGCTAAATGTGCAGAGAGTGAGCAGCTCTCATTGTTGGACTGTCACTGCCTTTGATTAAGGAGTCAGTGAGGACTGTGAGATTCAGATTCAGGCTGCCCTGCCTTTGTAACAGTGGTTCTCAAGCCTTGGCCATCCAGCAAACAGGACTATTGGTCATTCTGGCTGAGACTACTGGGAACTAAAACAGAGGCCCAAAGGCTGAAATACATTTTCAAAGAGTGCTCAGATGGTCTTTGTACCCCAATGAAGCAACAGTTACCTTTTCTACATTTCAGAAGCTTTCAGACAGTGCTCTGTCCAAGGTTCTGATCATGTCTGCTTAACACTAGCCTAGTTTTAGCTAAGGCTGGACCTTGCCAAGCAAGGCCAGGTTGGCAAGGTCCAGCATTAGTCATAGTGCTATTATTCTACTTTCAACATCCTATGGAATCCTGGGACTTGCAGTTTAAAGAGGTATATTTAGAATTCTCAGCCAGAGAACTCCTTGGCCTCAGTAAACTGCAAACCCCAGAATTCCACAGGATGATGAAAGTGGAATAATAGCACTATAACAGTGCAGGGCAGAAATGGCCCTAGTTTCTTTGCAAACTTTAGATCATCAGTGGACAAAGTATGATACCCTGTCCCCCCCCCAACCTTACTGGTCCCTTTTTTTTATTTTTCCCCCAAAATTTATTTTTGCCCCCAGTGGCCTCTGGGAGGCATTTTTGCCATATTTCTCCCTGCCCTGGGCCATTTTAGGCCCAGGAAAAGCCTAAGAAATAAACCAGAAGTGATTTACTTTCATTTCTGTTGTTTGTTTAAAAAAGCTTCTGGACCCAAAATGGCCCTGGGGGGCATAAGAATATGGCAAAAATGTTCGCTACATTTCCTAGGGAGCATTTGGGGGCAAAAAAGTTTTTTGTGTGAGAGGGTGTGCAATGTGTGTATGTGTAGCTATCCAAGTTCTTCTTGCATCCCACAGTTGCCCACCTCTGCCAGGGGGTGTGTGTCCTGCCTTTGATGACCATTCCCTAAGTGTTGTACCATCACCCACTCAGGGACACTACAATGGCAGTTCACTCTCCTGGGAGCTCAGCAATTAACTGGGGCAGAACAGAACAGATGAGCATATTGTCAGGGGAAATATCTCTCTTTTTTCCTGGCATCCATGGACTCATGTGAAGATATCAATTAGAGATGGGCAATTTGTGTTCCTGCAGGTGCTCCTAAACTGCACAAGTTGCCCACCATAGTCTAAACCAAGTATACACACATACATCCAGCTATATACATGTGTGTTCTGTATATGCAGTTAGAGACCCTGTCTTTTGCAGGCTTTCTGAGCATAAGAACAGAGCCTGACTGCTTACAGCTTGTACACATACATCTTCTGTTTAAATAAATGTATAGAAGGGAAATATATAGGAAGGAAGTTGGCAGAAGTGATCTGGATTCCCATTCCTCCATAACTGAATATCTGAAAAGGGCTTCAGTTTATGTTCTGGAACAGATTGGAACTCATAAAAGCTTTAGAGGTAGTTCCTTCAAGCTTCAATTATTCATGCTTTCTTAGGTAAGTATTATCTTCTGAAGTCAATTGCCTACTTGATGCCCTGATACCATGGATAGATATACAGGTTTTCTGCTGGCAAGGATGACCAGAACATAATCCTATATTATATTTTGTCCTTTTTCAATTTCAGTTAGGTGGGTTATAAGCTTGTGTTTCAAAACTGCTCAATTTCACCTAAAGCAAAAAACCCGAAACGAATAGATCTTGTTGAAGAGAAGATCCAGCAAAGAGAGATTTGCATTCTCTCCACATGTCTTTAGACAGATGTGCAGGGAATGCAAAACACTTTAATTAAGATAGCCAAAGTGCCCTCAGGGGTATTTTCAAAAGTCCCTAGTTGCCACCCGACTTTGCCTTTAAAAAGTAGGCCACAATCCTGAATCAGGGAGATGTAACATAAAGTTCTGCCAAGAGGAACTAGGCCACGTCTCTTCTCCAGTCTTCCAAAACTCACTCTGCATTTTCTTACAAATCATCCTTGAGCCTGTTTGGAGGTTCTAGCAAGGGAGCACAGCTCTTGCATACCCTTGACTGAAGAATGATACCCTCCTTCTATCCGAGATGATAATCCTGTACTATTGAACACACAGTTTTGAAAGGGACAGACACCTAGTTGACAGGGAGGAAGGTGACATTGAGCTAACCAGCCAGATTAGCTGAATCAACCCTGGCAATCAACAGGGTGATGGGTGTTACAGCCGGATAACCTTCACATCGAGCCAAAACTCACCTTTTGCTCACTGTACCTCCCAACCATGGTCATTAACTGGCAGGTTGAAAGGGAGTGGCAGATAAGTGTCCAGCTATTTTCCTAAGGCTGAATGTTCAGTGTTGAGACATCTCCTGGGATTTCCCAGTAGGACTCTACAGGTTCCCAAGGATGAAATCTTTGTTGTGTGTCTAGCTATAGCAGCATAGCAGGATGTTTCTCTTCTTCCATGACCATCCCCTTTCCACTGGTTAATAAATTACCATGTTAGGGGAATCTGTAGAAGGTAAAAGGTTTGGATGGAAGTTGTATCATGACCTTACATGGGCTATACCCCCATGTAAAAACACAGAGGCACTGGGGTCAATCTCAGACATTTGGATGGGCAACTTTCAAAGAGCTTTAATGATGGATTTTTGTACTGGAAAGGAAGTTGGATTAGATGGCCCTTGAAAACCCTTCTAACACAATGATTATAGAATACTTCTTTCTGCAATGTACCAAAAATACTTGGGCAGATACAACCAGAAGTTACATCTGCACATATCACCAAGAAGATTTTAGCCTGAAAGATCCCACGTATCAGATTCCATCCAGACAAATAGTTCATCACCGTCTAAAACTTTCTCAGAGCTTGGAAAAAGTTATTTTTGGACTATAACTACCTATGCAGCTTGGAGGATGCTGAGATTTGTAATCCCAAAAGTAACTTTGTCTCCAAAGCTTTCTCTCTCTGGATTGAATTATTTTGTGGAGGATTGCAGGCTTCAGTGCACACTTCCATGTGTGCAGCAGGGGAGAGGGAGTCCCTGCACATAAGAACAGCAAACTGAACCAGAGCAAAGGCTTATATAGTCCTGCTTTTAGTTCTCACACAGATGCCTATGGGAAGTCCACAACAAGACATTAATCAGGGACAGTTCATGTTCTGAGTGGGTGGGGGCTCAAGCTGAAGCTGGAGTAATGCTACCCCATCCCTCAGACTGTGAGCCATTGGTAAACAAGGATATAATAGTGCCCTCCTGTTAGAGTTGCTTGATGACTGGTATTGAGAGGCTTGTTGCCCTCTGATATAGAAAGTCATATCTGGCTGTCATAATTAATAGCTATGGATAGACTTAACCTTCATAAACTCTCTAATAAAGCTGTCCAAGTTGATGGCCATCTCTACATCTTGCTTCTTATTTCCTTTTATCTGTTGAGAATCTCTCTACATTCAGCTTCACTAGATGATCTCAGGCTCAAATAGTAACTTCTCCTTGTCCAGATTAAGAAGTTTTCTTTCTCTTTCTCTCTCTGTGTAATCTTTTGTATCTCCTTGCTTAGTGCCCCCTCTTTTAAACCAGAGTTTGGAAAAGGTACCTTTTGGACTACATCTCCCAGATCCCCCCATAGCCAGTCTGGCTGGAGAATTCTGGGAGTTGTGATTTACAAAATAACACATCCAAGCTTTGTAACTTTCCTTTATAACTTATGTACAGTCTTACCAAGAGTAGCGCTTTGGTGAGTAGGGGGATGAAGAAGGCTATGTAATTCTTTCTTTGTTCAATGTATAACAATAATACTGAGAAAAACAAAGAAGAGATCCTTTGCCACCCAATGTACATTTCTGTAAGACTCACCTATTCTACATGGATGAGAAAATAGAGCTGGACTTGTGACTCACATTTGCCACCCATCACCCTCAGAAGGCAATCCCTTTCTATTTCAGGTGTATTTTCGCATTGTAAGTAACAATAAAAGAAACCATTTCTATGTACTAACCATGCTTTCAGCTGGCTGATATTTCCTGTGACAGTCTGTTTGGGGAAGCTGACAGGGACTAAGGGTGTTTTGTAGAACACTAACAAGAAATGGCGGCACATAAAAAAAAGAAGGAGGGAAGGACACCCAAACATTTTCAAGAGCTGCAGATGATTTGACTTTAATAATGTTGTTCCTTTTGTTATCTCAGTGCTTAACTAGAGGAGACAAGTAAATATTAACAGAAGCTCTGCTCACACAAAGACGAAACAAATTATCTGTCATGCAGGTATTTCATCACCATCTCAGTTTGGAAAAGAACTTGGAGAAGTTACCTTTTGAGCCACAACTCCCAGAATCCCCCAGCCAGCAGGACTAGTGGCCAGGTTGGACAGGGGAACATGGGAACTGCAGTCCAAAAATGTAATGTTTCCAAACTCTGATTTTCACAGTATGGCATTAGGCCCCAATTCAGATTTTGACATGTATGACCAAATATGTGGAAGGACAGTGGGCTTTGGTGTTACCTGACAAAGTGGGTGACTCTGAGGTCCACCTGTGATGCCAGTGTCTCCATGAAATAGTGGGAAATTATTAGCTCAAAGGGGAGGCCTGTGAGATGGGGGTAATCTTACAGGATCTTTTACACCTATATATACCAGTACTAATGCAGGGACACAAGTTGGGGATTCAAAGAAAGTTTTGTTTTATTGGAGGAATTAACAATCACACACACACACACACACACATGATCCAAGCAGTCTCCCAGTCACACAAAGCTAAATGAAGGAAAAGGGAGGAAAAATTGGATAGCAAGAAGTTAGAGCAAAGTGGGTGATTTTTACCTGTCCTGCAGAGAAGAGACAAAGCTATGTGGCTCAGAATCGAAGGGTAGTACAAGAACAGGAATCGGAGTAGCAAAGTCACAGCCTATGTCCAGAGTACTATGAGTTATCTGGCTCTGAGCCATGGTTTAAATATCATCCTTCTGCCCTGAGGGGGAAGATGTTAATGGCTCTCTGGCAGAGCAAACAGTGGGGTCTGGAATAAGCTAATGGCTTCAGCATTAGGTGAAAAAGCACTGATGGGAATAGTGATAGCTCCTTAATGGCTAGACAGGTGAGGAAACAAAAGAAAGTTTTGGCAGGCAGAGGAAGTGGGTTGGACACAATCAGTTGCTCTGTGGAGACATTTTTGGGGGCTATTGTTTCTAAAGGTTAAGTCCTTGAGGGACATTTGCAAGCTTATTATCACCAGATCTTCCCTGATTATGACCTGGCCATGCGCTGAGGTTTCATCTGACCTACTTTTGCATTTCATGTGTTCAGCCAGTCCTCTTTGCCAAATAACTTTTCAGTCATAGCAGTATATAATTTGTATGTTATGCCTATTAAATTATATTTGCCAATTATACCATATCAGGCAGTGAAGGTGTGGCCTGGTAACAGTGGGTATAAATAAGTATCAGTGATTGTACCTCCAAGACATTTCTGTAGTGTACATCTGCATAGTACATAGAATCTTAAAGTTGGAAGAGACCACAAGGGCCATATAATCAAACCCCTTCCATGCAGGAATACACAGCTAAAGCACTCTTGAACAATGCCCATCCAGTCTCTGCAACATGTCATACAATGTACAACATATGTACAACGTACAATGAACACATGGACAGCGTCTGTTAGTGCATTCTCTAGCCTGGTCTAAACTTGTGCAGATGTGCCTCCACATCAGCCTCTGTGGGATGTGCAGAAGCCACATTCTTCATATTGCACTCTGTTTCTGATCTGGAAGAATGTTTGTAGTTCTGCCAAATATTGTGAAATTTGGTACATCGCCTTCAATTATGTAACAGTAATCTGTGATGGTAATAACCTTGCAGAATATAACCCAGATGTGGAATGTGATTAACTATGCTTAGTCTTTTTTTAACATTCCAAACCCAGTTTTAGACACTGGTAGGCTCTGTCCAGAAGACTGCATGAAGTTTAAGACCAGGGCTAGAGAGTGCAGTAGTGCATCCTGCCCATCTGTTCATTGTGAATTCCATGTTGTAGTTTCTCTATGCCTAAAGTCTCTGTGATGGGTGATGCCAAGTGATGGGAGAGCTATAAAAGTTATATCCAGGGACTGCCAATTCACGTGTGGACATCATTACTAGATACGATGTCAAGTGGTGAACATATGTCTACCAGCCAACCCTAAATTACTGTAATATATCAAATTTTCAGCACATCAGATTGCTGAAAATCAACAACAGTAACAACAGGATGTGATATTAATGATCTAATAAATATAACAAAGCTTGTAATTATAGAAACAAATGGAGGTCAGATTTATAACTGGGCCATTGAATGGCTTGACTATAAAAACAGGCTGTTTAGTTCTTAATAGCACATGCAGCATTGAAAAACAGAAGGAAAAAACAGAAAGGAAACCTTCTTCTTGAACTAAACCTCCTCCTTAATAAGGCTCTGAAAATAGAACCAATCAATCCAAATGACACTTGAGTATGGAAATCTATTATACTCCTGCATGATCATATGGCTTTATATGTTATAATTTGGTCAGACTTATGGTACCCATCAATTATAATTGAATGCCACTTCTCACTGTACAACCAGAACATAAGAAGAATGGGGAAAGTAGTGGACGTTTGAGGATTACTATCAGAATCACCTAAATTAAGGGACAGATTTATTAAAGGGGTAAAGTTAACCTGTGTTTTATGAGACTAATAATTAATAAGGTTGCTGTGGAACATTTGTAAGAGAAATAGACAATATTCACTGCTGGCTGAATCTTCCTTTAATTGGATAACAATGAAGTACAGAGCACTTCAGGTCAGAGAGCTCTAAGTATAATTTGTTTCCAGGAGAGAGAGACAATGGTAACGCAACAAGATAACTATTACATTATGTAGGATATATTGCAGAGGGGAAAACACCTTCTAGAGGTAAGTCCAAGTCTTTTATAGAATAAAAATGTGACACCTTAAAGACTCATTTACTAAGAAAAAGGGGGGCATGAAATTGCAGGAGAATGAGTAGAGAATGGAGGAGGATAATCTTTGGCAAACACATTGTATAGGTTGTAAGTTGCCTTCATCCCAACCTGAAAAGAAAGTAAGGTATATATGTATGCTTGTATACATGCATGGATATATCCATCCATCCATCCATCCATCCACCCATCCACCCATCATCCATCCATCACTTACTTTGTGGCAACCAAAACAGCCTGTAACCAGTTGGTGATATACATCATTGTAAACATAGGCCTTTTTCGCACTTGGCGAACAAATCGCCCCGTTCTGGTTCTCACCGGACTGGAGTGCTCCCTCGGTAGATCCAGGCTGGTCTGGAGCAGAGCGTGGCCACACTACACGCTGCTCCGGGGATGAAAATGGCAGCTTCCGGTTAGTAGAGGCACTCCACCAACTGGTGAAGCTCGCCAGCCTAAAGCCCACCCCCGAAAGATCTGCAGGCTCACACTGGTGCGAACCTGTAAATCTGCATCGGAGTGCAGCCACGGAGTGGCGCACTCTGTGCTGTTGAAAGACCTGTTTTAAGCAGTCTTTCAATAGCACGGAGAATGACCACTTTTGGTCATTCTGGAGAGGGCTGAACTACACAAAGTAGTCCAGAGCCAGTCCGCTCCCAAGTGCAAATGTCCTCGCTGGAGGACGCTCTGCAATGTTCTAAAAACAAAGTGCAGAAAAGGCCTAAGTTTACATCAGGATCTATAATTTGGGGGGCTGTTGCAAAAGAAAGTATTCTACACCTCTTTGTGAATTTGCCTCCTCATTGGTAGCAGCTTTCAAGCTCTGGATCATAGATTCTACAGCCATTAAATGATGGCGGGGTGTGATGATCTCAGGCAGCATCTGGACATAATTGTGCAGCTGAGAGAAAGGAATGGCTGTCATTTACCTGAAGCTCCAGCAAGTGTAGTATGCTATCCACTGGGGAATCAAGAAGGTGTTGTCTTCTACCCACAGAGGTATAGCCAGATAAGAGTGAAAATCCCCTGGCCATCTGTGTGTAGGAAGGCACAGTGAATACGATCGTTTCTGATTTTCACTTTTATTGACCACAGTATCCTTCTGCACAACCTTGCATGATGTATTCCTGATCAACAGACCAGAATCTTATGGGCAGAAATTAGCTATGATAGATCCCTGTTAGTCGACCCAAATGCCGTTATTGCCACTATTACTACTACCTCTGTTGCTGCTTTGTTTCTCTCCTTAAAGTACAACAGCAGTTCTATGCAACTCAAATATTGTACGATTTGGATGCAGGCTATCTGAAAGACTGCATCTCAATATATAATTTGCCCAAGTATTGGAATTTGTGTAGAAAGGCTTTCTCTTTGGATCCATCACCTCAACAGGCATATTTGGTGAGAATGCAAGAGAAAGCCTTCTCACTGGCTGCTCACTAGATATGGCTCCTCTCTGTTGTCCTCCTGTATGTTATATCTCCACAATGGCACTACCTTGTGCAGCTGGTGGTAGTGTGCCCTCCTGTACGGCAAGAAGCTATGCTGATAGCAGCACTGCTGCTGGTAGGGCCTCCCATGTCAGACAGGCTTTTGCTGAGGATCCAGACTAAATGTTCCAAACAGTTACTGGGCAGCCGTAGTAGTGGGGGGTTCCACTGGTGGAGGATCTCTCAGAGACAATGGCAGGGCACCACAGCTAACTTTTGTTAGTACTGCACACAAGGGGGCACGGTAAACTCATTCTGAATGTCTTTTATCACACAAACCCTATGAGGAGACAATCTAAAATGAAACAAGAGATAGTGCCAGAAGATGAGACTCACACGTTGGAAGGCACTCCATTAACTGCTAGGGAAGAGCAAAGGACAAGTGTGAGTAGTCCAATGACACAACTGGATTCAAGCTGAAGGGATGTTCAGCTGCTGACATGAAGAAAGCTGACAGGAAAAGAATCAACTCATTTGAAATGTGGTGCTGGGGGAGAGTTCTATGGCTATCATGAATTGCCAAAAAGACAAATACATGAGTCCTAGATCAAAGCAAACCGAGGAGCCAAAATGACCAAACTGAGGCTACTGTACTTTGGCCGTGACCGAGGGATGACTCATTAGAAAAGACAGTAATGTTTGGTAAGGTAGGAGGCAGTAGAAAAAGAGGAAGACCACGTTACAGGTGGATAGACTCAATGAAGGAAGCAACAGCCCTGACTTGGCAAGACCTGAGCAGGGCTGTTGGTTAGCAGATGACTCTCTCATGCACTGGGTCACCATAAGTTGAAGCCAACTTGATGGCAATTCACAGCACAACTCTTTCTCATTTGTAATGCTTTGAATGTCTGTAAGCTGTTTTTAATTCAGCCCATTTCTGCACCACACTGTTATAATGCTATTATTCTATTTTCAACATCCTATGGAATCCTGGGGTTTGCAATTCAGGGAGCAGCCTTTAGAATTCTCAACCAGAGAGCTCTTTGGCCTCAGTAAACTACAAACCCCCAAAATGAGAGGGAATGAGAGGCACTCATATAAAAATTTTGAGGAATCACTGGGATCTGGAAACAAAAAATTCCCCAGATTGGTAATTAAAGGCTGGAAGTCCTTTACAAATGGTGACCTTCACCATGTCATTAGAGCAGACTCAGGAAGGGAAGGAAGGAAGGAAGCCGGCAAGCCAGCAAGCACGTAAGTAGAGAGATAGTTGGTTGTTCTGCTAATAGCTTTCCATTATTTCCCTAACTATTCCTTGTTCTTGCCATAGTGATGAAAGAGGATATTAGGCAAGATAATTCTTTTCCATATCCACCTAATGAGCTCCTAAATAACATCTTTATCGGGTAAGGACAGTATACAGTCTTAATGGTGGGGTTAACGGACATTTTTTAACCCTCAGAGAATGAATGAGAACAGACTGTGGGGGAAAAAGTGAAGGCCAATGGAGGTAGTGAAGGATTCCTCAGGACAGAACAATAGGATCCAGAAAGAATGAGATGGAAAGGTACAGGGTATAGAAAAGGAGTAGAGGTCTGCTGAACTGGTCAAACTGAAGACAGCCTGAGTTATTCTCAAAAATGGAGAAAAAGGTGAGGAATATAAGGTTCTAATATCACGAAGGGCATAATTCCCTATTGCTGGGCACTGGCCATGCTAGTTGGGAGATTCAGGGAGCTGATATAGATATATATATATTAAAAAGTAACTTTCCAAGTTGTGAGTTTAGAACTGTTTCTCTTACATATTATCCCTAGTACATATATTATCCTTATTATGTAGAGAAAGTATCGGGCATGAAAAAGTCACAAGAGAATAGCGTGATAAGAAATATAAGCACAGCCTTATATTTTAGATATGTGGAAGTATATAGACATTTTGTTTTTGTCTGAAACTCTACAGTTCAGTGAGGGAGACTAAAATTTATGGGAAAAATCTCTCCTGTAGCTACTTTGGATGCATAGTAAGAGATCAGAAAACTAAAATATGAATTACAAAGTTCCTGGTTCAAATGTCACATTTGCCATGATTTTAAAACTAGGACAATGATATGAAGAGGTTGGAAAACTGGAAAGCACTACCAAGATGATTAATAGTGACACTAATAGTAATAGTAAATTAGTTCTGTAATTTTACCTTGGGTTTTGTTCAAAGACATAACCATGTTAAGGTGGAACAGTATGCAAGGGGATGTTGTAACACCTTTGAGACTAACCAAGAAAAGAACTTGGTAGCATAAGCTTTCATAGACTTCAATTCCCTCCATGCATCTGATGAAGTAGACTTAAGTCTACAAAAGCTTATGCTACCAAGTTCTTTCTTTCAGTTAGTCTCAAAGGTGCTACAACATCTCTTTGCATACTTGGGTTTTGTGTAAACCTTTGTTTTGTTAGAGCCCAGTTTTATGTTATTTTGATCTATTTGCATGAATATTGCAATTGAAAACATATTCACAGGACAGTGCAGTGGTATATCCAAGTAGCAGGACCTGATAGAGACTTCAATTTCCCTAATTATCCTAGACATGAACACTGAGATCTTCAATGAGTACCTTTAACATGGCATTGCTTTTCCAAAGAGACCATTCATCTGAAGTATTGCATATTAGTCACCTCTGATCAAAG
This sequence comes from Ctenosaura bakeri, assembly GCA_948474755.1. Classification (NCBI taxonomy): domain Eukaryota; kingdom Metazoa; phylum Chordata; class Lepidosauria; order Squamata; family Iguanidae; genus Ctenosaura; species Ctenosaura bakeri. The sequence continues at coordinate 19,949 of CAOLHI010004747.1, forward strand.
GCAAACTGGAACTGGGCTAAGCCTTTAAGATATTTTAATTTTAGCCTTAGCCTTTCTCATCTTGACCACTGATGCTGCTTGAGATGGAATCCATTTAATGTGTCACATTTAAGAGTTAGAAGGTGATAGCCTCCCAGGTTCTCCCTTAAGAACCTTTGCTTCTGCTGAAATAATCATCTGAAGAAGCCCTAACTCTCAGGACAAGCAATTAAGGCCACTTCCACACTGGACTGTTATAGCACTATTATAGCAACTTGGGCCCCTCCCAAAACTGCAAACCCCAGGATTCCATAGGCTGTTGAAAGTGGGATAATAGCACTATAACAATCCAGGGCAGAAATGGCCTAAGTGCTTGTTTCCCTTAGACAGGTTCCTTTCTGTGATGGCACCATCATTATGGGCACAGTCAAGGCAATATGATGCCTGAGAGTGTGGCTAGCAGATTGGCTTTCTGACTGAGAAGACTCCCGCCCTAGCCAGAAGGAGGGGCTGTGAGGAAAATGGCAGATAGCATGTATACTGGTAGTGTGGGTTAGAATCTGGGTAAGTGCTTCAGTGAATTTCATAGAGAGAATGTCAGAGTGTCCAGTAAACCAAAAGAGGGTTTTTGGGAGAGGTTAGCTTCTCAGAATCCTAGTGTGGGGCATAGAAGTAACCAAGAAACACACCTTTGTACTGGGAGAGCCAAAGGCATGTGTGAGAAAGCTCTGTTAAGGAAACATTGAGGTGTTTTGAAGAAAATAGCTAAATCTCTTTAATAAAGTGTTATTTTCTTTGAATCTTTTAAATCCACAATACTGTTTCCCTTGTTGGTTCTTTAATAAAGACTTCCTTCTATTTTTCTTTAAGTACAGCCTCAATAGAGTGTTTTCTTCAGTTTTATTTTAATAACACACCACCACAGGTAATCCATTCATTTTGGGGGTAAGCATTAATAAGCTTTGCCCTTTTTCCACAAAGGTTGTGGGTTTTAGGGAAAGCATGGTTGTGATTAAGTGTGGGGAGGGTGCCAGGCTGTGATAATAATTTTAAAAGGGGTGCTACTGCCTCAGTGAGGGAAAAAGAAAAGTGGCCTGGTTTGTCTGTGCCCTGAGCTAATCCAAGCAAGATTTGCAAAGCAAGCTTTCCTTTCCTTTAGTATGCTCTCTCCACACACTCCTCCTCCTCCATGTTTTTGATAGCAAATGTATGCATTATTACATTTTGTTTATTCCATCCTCCACGGTGCTCAGGACAATATATATATGTTTCTCTTCTACACAGTTACATCCTCACTTCAGCCTAAAGATATAGAGTTAATAAAAAGAGAATGATTTTATCAAGGTCATCCAATGTATTTGAACCTGGATTTCCTTGTTCTAATCACGGTGTCACTGCAGCACTTTCTACAAGGAGAGGAAGCCCTCCAAGAACATATCCACAGCAGAGGCAGCACCAGACAAACACTGTTCCCAGCTGCTGCCGCCGCCATTGTTAAACCTCTGTATCAATGGGGCTTCCTGATACATCCATCTCCCCGCAGAAAACCACACCATCAAAGGTGATTAAAGCACCATCTGCCAGCACCGTCTATCCCAGCTGTAGCAGCTGTGGAACCAGGCAGAATAAAGGTGGGACTCTACCCAGTGGAAAGGTCTGCTACCTGTGAGGTTCTCTGTTTTTGTTTCACAGTGGCTCTATTCCTCCCTGGAGGAGCAAGCCCAGAAGGTAGTGCTGGCTGCCTTGACCATTGGTAAGTGATGTCTCTAAGGGCTCTATTCTGCCCCCCACCCCTGCCATGCTATTGAATATATACATGAAACCACTGGGAAAGGTTGCCTGGAGTTTTGGATTCCAGTGCCATCAGTATGCAGATGACACACAGCAATGCTGTTCCTTTCCATCTTATTCCAAGGAGGCTGTCTTGGTTATAACCATTGTGTTACACCAATAATGGACTGCATGAGATCAAACAAATTAAATCGTAATCCAGAGGTGCTACTGGTTAGATCAAGAAACAGAGATTCATCCTGTACTGGATGAGGTTACACTCCCCGTGAAGACACATGTTTGCAGTTTGGGTGTGCTCCTGGAATCAGTCCTGAGCCTGGAAGCTCAAGTCTTAGTGGTGGCCAGGAGCACCTTTGCACCATGAAAGCTTGTGAACCTACTGTGCCCATTTTCCTAGAGATGCTGGATCTGTCCATAGTGAAACATATTTCAATTACATTATGTTTGGATTACTATAACACACTCTACACGATGCTGTCTTTTGAGGAATATTCAGAAACTTCAGCTGGTCCAAAGAGCTGCAGCTAAATTTTACGCTATTTTTTTAGAGGGTTATAAATCACCTTGAGTCCCAGACTGGGAAAAAGGAATAGTAGTAGTAGATAGTAGTAGTAGTAGTAATAATATGGTCTGGTAATTTTTTTAACTACATACTACTGCTATTGCTGTATTTTGGATTTTCATTTATCATATAATATGATTGTTTATATCATACACACACACACATGCACATACACACAGACTCACATATTCAATAGGTCTAAAAATGACTTGAAGTCTTTTGGGATCACTTTTGGTGGAAAAATGGAATAGAAAAATATTTTGGTTTAATTGTTGATTGAAATTAGCTAAAATTTTGGGAAGTATAAGACTATCTTGAAAAATACTTATATTCTGTGAAATCTTTAAAAATCCCTTTCAAATTTCCCAAAAGCTTTCAGACTAGTCTACATTCATCTACTTGTTCCACTCACTGACTGGCTTCTACAATCACAAAGTTTTTAAAAAAATTACAAAAGTAATGAGTACAAACTGCAGATGTAGAAATATTCTGAAACATAATTGCCTTCAAGGGGGGTTAGAAGATTTAACCAGCTGTAGAGCATACTAAAACATAGTTTTTGTCACCTTGAAGGTAATTTCACTAATGGTGTGTGAAAGAAGAAGGAAGAATAAAAACTACCTATTCCTCAGATCTGCTTAGAAAATTTGTTAAAAATGGAGTAGTATATAAAAAATGGATGTCCCTGTAGTATAGACAATATGGTAATATATGCTCAGCTGTTTGAATCACGCCCAGTTCACATGCGCAGACATGTTGGAAGCTGACAGTATAATCATTTTCTCTTCAAAACAGCTGATATTAGACTGTTGAAACAAGCCAAGCTGAAGCTTCTACACTGTTAAGTCTTCAGAGTTGCTTCAAACGGAGAGCTGTCATCAGGAAGGATAAAAGCCCTTGAGCAATTTTGAAAGAAGTTAGTCATCTCAGTGTATTTGTTTTGCCTATTGGTCATAAGAACAAGACTAGCATTTCCATCGCCTCCCATCAATTGTCTTGCTGTTTTGTTAATAGTTAATTGATGAACTGTTAATTGTTGTGTGTTTTAAGGGGTTGGTTTAGGTGGGTTGGTGGGTGGGGAGGATTGGGTATGTTTTTAATGTCTTTTAATGTATTTAATGTATTTCATGTTGTTTGCCGCCTTGATCCATGTGGAGAGGTGGGATAGAAATTATTATTATTATTATTATTATTATTATTATTATTATTATTATTATTATTACTACTACTACTACTACTACTACTACTACTACTTCATTTGCAAAGCCAACCTGCCAGAGGTAATACCGCAGCAGGACCAACAATGTATGTTCAGTTCATGATCAAGGCATGTCTAATTCCTGCTCTTCCCCTTCCAGAAGCCCCCTCGTCCTGCTAGAAGAGCCTTGACATCCAGGCACCAAATGCCTGGTTTGAGGCTCTTCAGAGACAGGCATTGTGACAAGGTGGCTTTGGGACTTGCCAGTATTACTGCCAGGTACAGTCGTCAAATCACAAGTGGATTACGACTAGAGCTGGTCAGACATTCCTCCTTCTCAATCCATGACCTGCCCCTGCTCCAAAACCACCCCATCAACCATGCTTGGCTTAAGCAACCCTGCCAAGCTAAGCAATGGAGACAGTCCTCATCAGTAGAGAGTAGCACTGGCTGATTTTTGTGGCTGTCACTGTTTCCCACAGAGGCCAGGCCAGGCAGCAAGTAAGTGAGATAATGGTAGAAGGAAGAGAAGTAGGTAGAAAGAGGTGGAACATGAATACAGAGTGAGGGTGATGTCAGAAATAATGGAGTGGCAACAGTAGTGATGCTTGATCTTCTGCTATTGGTTGGCTGCTGTAACTAGAAATCCCATCGCACTATGCTGTTATAGCTCTATTGTTCCCCTTTAACTGCCATGGCAACATCCTGTGGAATTCTGGGATTTGTAGTTTAGTGACTCCCAAGCATTCTCTGGCTGAGAATGCTAAATGACCCTTCTTAAACTGCAAATCCCAGGATTCCATCGGATGTTGCCATAGAGGTTAAAGTAGAATAATAATGCTATAACAGTATAATGTGACAGGGCCCTAGTACAGGCTTTTGGAAACAAAGGCTTCACAGTCACAGTTCTTCTTTCTTGGGACTAACATAGCAGTAACACTTCTTCCCTAGGTGGGTGCTATATTCTAAAACCGATTATATGAGAAGCCAATGTCAGTCACTGGTTTTGTTTTCGTTTTTTAATTTTTTTCATCATTAAAGCCGAAGGCGCATTAGAGAAGAATGCACCCAAGAATCGATGGGGGGAAAATTAAGGAAATATGGTTTTCATTATACAGCAATACTCAGAAGAGATCACTTAGGCTTTTGGGGGGTCACTCAGCTTTGCTTGATGCATCTGCAAGTGCAATGCAGTGTGAAGTAGTTAGAATGCAGAGACAGAGCAGCTGTAATCTAATTCTAAACGAACCACAGCCAAATGGATGGAAGACGAAGACAGGCAGGCCATTGCTGTGCTAGATGTGCCTTTGCTGTACCGTCTCCTTGCTGCATCCAATGAGAGAGAAGGAGAGAAAAACTTGCCTCAGTTTTTATAACACCAGAAATAATAATAGACTAACAAAATGTACCTGTTGATTTCTGAAAAAAAGAAAGCAAGAGCCATTTTCTTGAGAGGAAAAAATATGAATGTGAATTAAGGTAAAAACATGAATGTTATCTGCTGTATGGTGGAGGACTCAGATCAGTCCCATGTTTGTTCATGTCCATTGAATCAATGTGTGGATTGGAATGCAAATTTTCTTTCCAGTTCTGCATTTCCACAAATTTTGTGATGCAGTTTTCAGCTCAAAAGATAATCCCTCATAGTTGTTACAGCATGGGGTTAGGACTCAGGAGAGCCAGGTTCTAGTCCTCATTGACTCAGAAAAAGTATTATTGGGTGACCGTGGGCCTATCAACTTTTTTATCAACCTGACCAACCTCACAAAGTTGTTGTGAGGAGGAAGGCGAGACAAGGAGAGCCACGTACGCTGCCTTGAGCTCATGGAGAAAAGGAAGGGGAGAAACGTAACTAATAAGTAAATACTAAATATTTTTAAAGTGAAGCTACATGCTTATTAAAACATGGATGTCATGATAAAATATGCACAGAAGTGCCTATTTTAGGATCAAATGCTCATGAATTTTCACATGGACTTCCATTAGAAAACTGCAGACCGTAGCAGTAATGGGTTGGAATGAGTTTATGAATGAACATGTGTGACTATTACAGAAAATAGGCTGATCAGTCCACACTTGCTTGCTGTTCCTGCTCTTCCTCTTAAATGTGAATCTACATCTGATCAACATATAGATAAGCATCATGGAGCAACAAGTATTGGATAGCTTAGCCACATAAGGTCAGAAGGAATTTCCTCCATAGGCTGAAAGCTCTGCCGTTTGTAGACATTCCTTAATCAATGCAGCAGGGCTGTCACATGGAGTGATGGAGAAACAAAGGGTAGCAATAAATCATCAGCCCAAATATGTAAGAAAGGCTTAAAGGTTTGGACTACGCTCTCTATCATTCTTCAGTTAATTCACCAAAATCACTGATCACTGACATTTGCCAAGCATGTGCAATTTTCATAGTGGTGAGAGCTGTTATAGCTGATCAATAACTTTCTTATTAAGCCAAATTGCTGCCAAATTATTAATGAATTTTTCAATTGCAGTTTTGTTTCTCCCTGCACTCCATCTCCCATCACTCTCAATAAATGGCGCAGCATGACAAGTCTCTGGACTTTATCACTACTCCGGCCCTCCTGGCAAGGATTCGTGAGTCAAGGAACAAGCACAGCTTTGAGCTTCTCTGTATAAATGTTGTTTGGCAGCCAGAGTGAGCTGTAGTTTGACAAGGAAACCCACTGACATAGTCTCATGACGGCTCTTTTCTATAATTGTACAGCACTTAGCATATATTCTTCTAGTTTTCTCACAATGGCTGTACTGTCCTTTGGCTAATTTCTGTTTTTGGCTCAACTCATGTGAGTGATTCCCTTCCTTTCAGTGACCAAATGACTTGCCCTCTGACATGGCACCAGTCAAATCCCAAAATTCATTAGACATTTGTTTTCCTAGTGATACCTTCAGTAGCATGATGGAGCTGAAAAAACTCTATCCACTCTCAATGAATTTTACGAATTCCCCATGGGACCATATACCCTCTCTGGCCATTTCTGCACTACATTCTTATAGTGCTATTATTCCACTTTCAACATCCTGTGGAATCCTGGGGTTTGTTGTTTACTGAGGCCAAAGAGCTCTCTAAAGGCCTCTTCCTAATCTCCAAACCCCAGGATTCCATAGGATGTTGAAAGTGGAATAATAGCATTATAACAGTATAGTGTGGAAATGAGCTATATGTCCACTTGAGCCCAAGGATGACCTATTGCCATGGAGAGCAGCAGTGACTCTATTCTTGGTTTTATGACTGCTTCTCTCACAACTGCTCTAAGTTGTTCAGGAGCTACTTACCTTGTGGACCCTATTCCTGATACAGGTTTGCTACAACCCCGAGCAGCTGAAGGGGAGTGGCAAATGTAAAACCGAATGTGGTCACCCCCGCATCAACTGAACCACTGACTGCCCTTGCTGAAGTTCAAATCCCCTTCCCTTTGTCCCAAATGTGATGGCAAATTTTCTAGCTGAGAGGTTTTGATTTCTTTTTAGAGCCTGTGACCCTGAGAAAAGCAGCCTCTCAGGTATCAGGGACCACATTGTTCTCCAGAGCATCTGAATATTCAGCAGAAACTAAAGAGGCAAGATCCCATTAGTGACATATGTGCACATAAGTGTGGCTCACATGCATGCATGTCACTTTTTGGATAAGATGATGGGGGTATACTTTAGCCCTTGTGACCTGTCCAACTCTCCACACTCTCCACAGCTATGAAGTCCCAGGTGCTGCAGCTTACCATTGGAGGAAAAGAGGATACGCACACCTTTGTTTCTTTCCCCGTCCAAGCTGAGACCAATGGCTTCTTCCTCATTTGAATTGACTCTTCCCTTCCCCATCCCACCAACAAGAAGCATCATGGAGCAGATCTGGAGCTTGAGGTCTACTAAAGCTGAGGGAGGGCATGGAACTGTGTGGGAAATATAGGAACTTGATATAGGAGCTTAGCCTACATGTCCTAGGCTTATTTGGTGTATGCTCAGTACTGCCAACTTCAGCTAGGGGAACTATGGATTGAGAGGAAGTCACCTTCCTCAGAAGAAAAAAAATGCCTTGACATGTCATGCTTTAGAAACCTTGGCATGATGGCCATCCTTGGTTATTTCCACACTAGATGGTTATAGTGCTGTTATTCCACTTTCAACATCCTATGGAATCCTGGGGTTTGCAGGATAAACTGCAAACCCCAGGACTCCATCCGATGTTGAAAGTGGAATAATAGCACTATAACCATCTAGTGTGGAAATGGCCCTTGTTTCCTCCTTGTCCCACTTTTTCTCTCCTTTAACAATGCAATACTAGCTATGTCTACTCAGAGGTAAGCTCTATTGTATTCAATGGGACTTACTCCCAGGTGAGTATGTATGATACATATCAAAGTTCTGGGTGCCCATCTGTAGTGCCAGCCAATATTTTCATTCACTGTTGAAAAAGACATAGAGAGAGATTGGCTATTTTCTAAAGTGCTGAACACTATACAGGTTGCCCATCTATTGAGATGCGTTCTAAGCAAGAAAAATCAAAACAGACCCTTCTCTTCCGCACCACACTTTGTTCTTTTCAAACTGAAATTTCACACTGTAAATAATTTCAAGGGCTGCTGAGCACTGCCACTCTGGGATTGAAAAGGGCTTGCTGCACAGAGGCTGAAAGACAGTTGAAAAATTTGCAAACAATTCTATGAATTTAGGTACTAAAGGAACAAATGTACCTTCACAGTTTAACTCTTTCATCTCTTGATACATTTAAACACTTCTGAAACTCAGAAAAGTGTCTTCTCACTGTTTTAAAATGTGGTTCCAGAGCTGGGTAGTAACAGATAAGAATTCTCCATCATTCTTTTTACATGCAACATTCTCAGTTATGGGTAAAACAATGTATTTTTTTAAAACTTGTAATGCACTGATCCACCAAATCATTCTGTTATAGTGTACCAAGTAACATTCTTGTTCCATTACTGCAGAGATGGTCAATTTTGGGGCTGCATTAATACCCAATACAACTTTGGAGGGCCCTCACCCACCAACACCCAACAAAAAAAGTTGCCCCTAAACACACCTGTGGGATGTTTGGGTGCAGTTTCACCATGCTTTTGACCAGGATTAGCAGAATCCCACCCTCGCAAAAGAGAGAAATGCCCCTCCTCCAATGAGCTCAAAAGCTGCTCTGTGGAGCTGGATGTAGGTCATGGGCCATACTGTGTACATTCCTGCTTTTAATTATATGAAATAGCATGTGGGGAACATCCGGTTTGTTCTATTTTTAAGTTGAAAATAAAAAGCTAGTGCTGCTCCTGAGGGAGGGGGAGAGAAAAAGAGAAATATGGAAGGAATAAGCTCAGCGCTACTAAAACTCTGCAGCAGGACCAAGTGAATCCCCAGCTTTGTGTGGTTTTGGAGCCACACTTTTGAGGATAACTTTGATTTTATTGTGGTTTTTCCAAATGGCATGATTCACAGAAATAGAGTTAGAAGAGACCACAAAGACCACCCAGTCCAACCCCTGCCATGCAGGAATATACAATCAAAGCATTCCCAGCAGATGGTTGTCCATCCTCTGTTTAAAAACCTCCAAAGAAGGAGACTTCACCACACTCTGATGCAGTGTATTCCACTGTTGAACTGATCTTACCGTCAGGAAATCCTTCCTAATCAGTCTTAATTGGGAGTCTGAGAAATTGTAATAGGTGTATAATTCTGGTACAATAAACATAGGCTTAAATATTCTTTGAAATACCACCATAAGCATACTTTTCCACATCTGTTTGCTTCCTCTTTTCTGTCTCTCTGGGAAGCTGATTGCCCAGCTCCCCCAGGCCTTTTCTTTTTCCTCATAATGAGCTTCCAAACAAGCATGGAACATGTTGTGTGTATGATGATATCACAATGCCAAATGATCATTCAAGTATCGCATTGCAGCAACATTTTTTAAAGTGAGGGCATAGTGAGAACAATGTTTTTTGATTTTTATTTCCCTGAATCTAGGGCCCTTTCCGCACAAGGAAGTTAAAACAGGCCAAGGCGTCCTGTCACGGAGGTTGTCCGCACCTTGGATTGGACTAGGTTTGGACTATTTACCTTAGTTCTGCACTTTAGTCTGATCCAAAATGCCCCCAATGGTCCTCCAGCGTGCTAAGTGAAGACCGGAAAAATCCAGTCTTTCAATCTTCTGGAGTGCGCCATTGCGTTCCTGCTTACTTGTGCAGATGCGCAGGCTTGCACCAATGTGAACCTGCAATCAGCAGAGGGCGGGCTGTGGGCGTGGCCAGCGTCAGTGGTTGGTCCAGACCCACCAAGAACAGGAAGCCGTCATTTTGTAAGCCTGAGCAGTGCAGATCTACAGACCTCGCACTGCTCCGGTTCGCCCTGGACCAAACGGAGGAGCCCTGCAGAAGGGCTTAAGGGAGAGTCCGCTTTGCTTCGAGCCAAGAAGAACTGGTGAGTAACGGCACAGAGCGATTCACTCGCCTCATGCGGAAAGGACCTAGATCAGTGTTGGAAATTGTGTTGCTAGATGTTGTTGGACTGCAATGTCCAGCAGCCCAAGCCAGCATAAACAATGATGTGGAATCCTTATAATTGTAATTCAACAACATCTGGAGTCAGGTGGGGAAAATGACTATGTCAGGTGGCTGAAATTTCACAATCTTATTGACAGCCCCTTAAAGACAATCTGTAGGTAAGGTCCTGTATAGGAATGAAAAGAATGTTTGAGGAGCTTGAAAAGCTAGTCGGATTTCACAGGATCCAGTGGGTGCCGCAGGGTTCTCTCCTGGGCCCAGTGATATTAAACATCTTTATCAATTACTTGGATAGGGAATAGAGGGAATTATCAATCTGAAGATGACACCAAATTAGGAGTGGTAGCTAACACCACAGAAAACAGAATCAGAATTCAAAGGGATCTTAACAGATTAAAGACCTCGACCAAAATGGATTTCAACAGGGAGAAGTATAAAGTACTACATTTGAGCAGAAAACCCCCCCGAAATGCACAAATATAAGATGAGTAACAGTACATGTGAAAAGGATCAAGGAGTCTTAATAGACCACAAGCTAAACAGCAGTGTAATGCATTAGCTAAAAAAGCCAATGTGATTCCAGCCTTCATCCATAGGAGTATAGTACTCCTATTGATGAATATACTACACGGGAGTATAGTAAGGGAAGTGATAGTACCATTCTATGCTGCTTTGGTTAGACCCTACCTGGAATATTGTGTCCAGTTCTAGGCACCAGAGTTCAAGAAGAATATCAACAAGTTGGAACATATCCAGATGAGGACAACCAAAATGGTAGTAGGCCTGGAAACCATGCTCTTTGAGGAAAGGCTTAGGGAGCTGGGTATCTTTAGCCTGGGAAAGAGAAGGGTAAGAGGTGACATGATAAACTATGTTGAAATATTTTAAAGGATGTCATGTGGAAGATGGGGCAAACCTCTTTCCCACTGCTCCAAAAACTAGGACACGGAGCAATGGCTTCAAACTTCAGGACAAGAGATTCCATCTAAACATTAGGAGGAACTTCCTGGTGGTAAGAACAGTTCATCGTTGGAATATACTGCCTTGGAGTATGGTGGAGTCTTCTTCTTTGGAGGTTTTTAAACAGAGGTTGAATGCCCATCTGTCAGGAATGCTTTGATGTTGAATTCCTGTAAGGTGGGGGTTGGACTTGAGGGCTCTTGTGGTCTCTTCTAGCTCTATGATTCTATAATTCTATGAGAAAAACAAAAAACACAAAAGGAACTTCTCAGGTGTCATAAACTCCAATGAGGAGGATCTTCCTCAAGTCCTGTTCATCCCCACTCCTCAAATCTTCAAAAAGACTTGTGGATTACTCCTACCACCTCAGCCCAGACTCATCTTCTTCCTGCTTCATCCTGTGGTCACTGGCAGGATAGTGGAGACTGGGCAGCCAGTGGATTGAGATCACTGTTGCTATCACCTATGTTAGAATAATATAGGCAGAGCAGTGGAGGTGACAATCCTCCTCATTTGGGTGCCTCACTACAATGACTGTGCAGGGGAGATGAGGGGGCAGCTGAGCAAGGATAGCCACTACTATTGCCTATGTCAGAAGAACAGGCAGCAGTAATCGTCTTCACTTGGCTACCTCTGCCCCATCTGCTGGTTGCTAGAATAGCTGAGCAAGAAGGAACAGTGCTGACACTGCTTAAGTTCTTGTGATATAGGCAGTAGCAGTGGTGATCCTCTTCACTTGGCAAATCTTCCAACCAGCCACTACAGTGGCTATACAGGGGAAGAGCAGCTGACAAAGGACTGCTGCTAGGGGTGGGGCATAGAAATCTTCTCCCTCACATAGAACATCTTCAAAAACTGCAGTGTTTTTGAAGACATGCCTACAGCAGCGTGAACATAGATTAAATCCTTTGTTCTCCCTTGCAGAAATCTATAATTTAAGGAAGTCTATCCTCAAGTGTCTGTTTCATGGCCCATAAACCAACATACAAAGTAGGCATGGAAGAGAAATTGATTCTCCTCAAATGTTTGTGCCTACTCACCCCAGTTTACACTTCTCAAGTCTATCTGCTGGCTAAATGTGCAAGTGGAAGTTTTCTGAATTTTTCAGTGCCATTTGAACTCAAAGTACTTACACGAAATTCATATATCAAGGAAGAGTGCACAGAAATGTGTGTATATTGGGTAGAAAGTACACAAAGGCACATTATATTGGCAGGGAGTGGGGATGACTTGCAAAACAAGGTGCACCCCAAGAAAAGTGCATATAGAAGTAACTATTAGAAGACATGCATACAACAAGGTATAGAGCTTTCTCTTGGCATTATTATAATGCACCAAATCCAATTTATGGTCAAGAAAATGGAAAGTTGAATGAAGCTGAACCTAAATAATTTTGTCTGTCTTCAGTACTAACTCAGCCCTGGTCTGGTAAAGTAAGTCTTTACTGTGTAGTATATATCATTGCCAGCGTTCATTTAAAGGATTTATTTAAAAGAAGAATACATCTATCAACCTGCATTTGTCCATGTGTATCATGAATGCATTCTGTCTCTATTCCCGCACAAGGAACATTTCAGACATGCCAAAACATGTTGAAAAGGAAGGCGTTCTGAGGTGGTGTGCAAAGCCAAGTCTCCTGTGTGCACTGTAATTACCAATCAATTTGATATAAATAACAAAATTTAGTCCCATTATGCTTGTTTGTCTTGAAATTAAAGGAATTAATTAAACATGGAAGGAGGTAGGAGTGAGAAGCGACCCAGTGCCTGCCAAAGTACAACTGCCAAAGGGGGAAAAGATAAAAGACAGACAGAGATGGGTAAGAGGGAATCTTTAGGCTACAAATCTAGGGTTACTTGTCTAGGAGTAGCTAGTATTGAATATACTTTCAAGTAAACATGCTAAGGTTTGTGCTGTCAGGCTTCAAGCGAGGTACAGGCAAAGCCCTCTAGATGTTTGCAGACTACATTTCCCACAACCCTAGGCAGCAGCATCAATGATGAGGAATGCAGGACATCAAGGGGGGCATGTGATGCTCACTCTTGTTTCCAGCCTATATCCATTTATCTGAGAGTAATCCCAATTTACTTCAGAGAGGCCTGCTTCTGTATAAAGATGTACAAAATTATGCCATCAGTAATCCAACCAACATGTGGGATGCCTACCATGCCTAGGCCCAAAAGCAGATGAAAGGCCTTCTCCTCCATCCCAACCACCCCTGCTGTGACCTTGGAGGAAGAGAAGAAAAGGCAGACACAGCTCCATCATGCCTGGGCCCAGAAGTAGCTGGAAGGCCCTCCCTTCCATCTCAACCACTGCTGCCCTGGCTGTGAAGGGAGAGAAGAACTGGCAGTATCTGCTGGACTTAATCCCATCCCCCACTGCCATTCCTTTTTTCCTTGTGTGTCCTATCTTACTTAGACTGTAAGCCTGAGGACAGGATACTGTCAAATTAGAATCATACAGTTGGAAGAGACCACAAGGGCCATTGAGTCCAACCCCCTGCCATGCAAGAATACACCATCAAAGCATTCCTGACAGATGGCCATCCAACCTCTGTTTGAAAACCTCCAAAGGAGGAGACTACCACATTCCAAGGCAGCGCATTCCACTATTGAACAGCTCTTACCATCTGGAAGTTCTTACTAATGTGTATGTAGAATCTCTTTTCCTGAAGTTTGAAGCTGTTGCTCCATGTCCCAATCAGAAAACAAGCTTGCTTCATCCTCCATATCACTCTTAACCTTCTCTTCTCCAGGCTAACAACTTGTAAGCTACTCTGAGAGGCTTTGTAGCTAAAGAGTTGGATATAAATACGACAGATAGATAGATGCTAGATAGACAGACAGAGGTCTAGTTGAGCCCACTCTATGCCACATTCTCACTGGGTAATTTTTAATCTCATATTAAACACTTTGATAGCAATAACTGGCACATCTTTGTTCAGTTTTCAACAGCAATAGATTGCTACAGAATCAGAACTTTCCCTTTTCTTCATATAACTACTGCTCAGAGAGTTGTCACTGCCAGCAAGCCCTGTGAATTCAAGTGGCATATTTTGAAAGCAAAGGAAATCTAAGAAATGGAAACACTTAGAAACACGCAACGTTCAAGAGAGACTCCCATACTGTATGAGGCATTAAACTAATGGAAGGATTATATTCCAAGTAGTCACCAAGAGGTAGTTTCAAACCTGTTGGTCACAGCTCAAATTGTTGATCACAAACACTGGAATGCTACTAGGTAGCATTTACAAAACCATGAAGATAGGAAAGCAAATGGTGTGCAATTGATTTCAAAAGGAATGGAGACAAATTGCTGCTTTCTGTTCACAATAGGCCACTACAAGTAGTTATCTCCATGAGCCGGATGTAAGTGTATCAAACAGTTTATACACAATATTCAGTAATGCAGGTGGAACAGTGGCAAAAAAGGATATGATATTGATGATTAGCAACAGAGCAGGATGCCTTGTATTGAGTCAAATTAATGATCTATCTAAGCCCAATACTGTATACTATACCAGGTGTGGGGAACATGTGACACCCAACATGTCTTTCAGCTGCAATGCCTATCCTAAATTAATAGAATTATAGAGTTGGAAAGGTCTGCAAAAGCTCTCTAGTCCTACTCCTTGCTCAGCAGAAATATACAACTACAGCAGTCCACAAAGATGGCCATCCAAACCTCCTAAGAAGAGTCCACCACCGTCTGAGGAAGTGTGTTCCACAGTCAAATAGTTCTTATAGGCCCTTTCTGCAAGACAGCAGAGTCCTGGCATGGGGAGGCGAGAGGAGCAGGACTGCAACAACACTTCCATATGATGGCGTCATGGTCCTATCCTTCTCACGTCACCAGCTGGTGCGATTGCGGGGTATATCATTGATGGGAAAACTCTGTCAATGACTCCCAATCACATGAGTCTTCCATTGTAGCTGACCATGCAGAAGGACTGGAAGTGCGATCATGCACTTCTTTCCCCACTGCAGCATGGGAAGAAGGCTGGCTGCAGTGCGGAAGGAAGGGGTGTGTCCATCATGCTCCCTTCTTCAGGCAGCTGGTCATATGCGGAGAGGAACACTGGGGACACGCTCCCAACCCAGCAGAGGTGCTGCCGGGATTGCAGTGGGACAATGCGTGAGAGTGTCACCCTGTGGAAAGAGCTGCAGTCAAGGAGTTTTCCCTAATATTGGGATGGAATCTCTTTCTTCATAATTTGAATCCATTTCTTCCTGTCCAAGTTTCTGGAGCAGTAGGTGAAAAAGTCATCAGACATTTAAATATGGCTATCATATCACCTCTCCTTCTTCTCCTATTCAAGCTAAACATAAGCAGCTCCCTGAGTTGCTCCTTCTAGGGCTTGGTTTCTAGACCTTTCACAATTTTAGTCACCATCCTCTGAACACATTCTACCTCATTCCATACCACTGCCTATGCTGGCTGTAGCTATTGGGAAATATACTCAGTTACCCACTTCTCATCCAGATGGATTGGCAATAGTTCTCCTGGGTTTTAGAGAGAGGCTCTTCCTTGTTATACTGGAGATGCTGGGCATTCTACATACAAAGCACATATTCCCTTGTGAGTGAGAGGGTGTGATTGTGTGAATAAAATATGTCCCTGTGATAAACAACCTGTAGGATACAGACTGTAACTATGTTATCATCATCCATCAAGGTCCTTTGCAATAACAGCTAGGATATTCCCTCTTTAGCAAATAGCATTCTCACCTCAGCTAAACGTTGATGAAAGGGAATTTGCCTTCTTGAAGCACATGAGGACTCTGAGCACCTTCTGTGTGGTCCATGTGGCTATGGAAGCCACCTCAGAATTCTGCTGCCCAAACTTTCCTCCTATAGATCTGCCATGCAGCTGTCTAGCACATTCAAAGGGAAGTACAATTTCCTTGAGGAAGACAGACAGGTAGGAATAATTCTTCACATGCTTGGTCTTTCCTCATGTGAATCATGCTTCAGCCTCCAGCCCACTGAACGAGTAGGTTTGTGGGAATTAAATTGTAATGGAAAGCAAAACTAGTCATCTCCCATGTATCATCCTCCCCCTGCTCACTAAACCACTGTTTTCCATAGCGAGGGCAGCTCTTTGGTAGGCTGGTGGAACATGTTTTGTTTGTGGACAATGGTGCATAAGGAGCAGATGCTGAACTTTCTTCTCTTGTTTTCCACTGCTCCAGTAACTAGGACAAGGAGCAATGGATTCAAACTACGGGAAAACCTCAAGAAGTCCTGGTGGTCAGAGCTGTCTGGCAGTGGAATATGCTGCCTCGGAGTGTGGTGGAGTCTCCTTCTTAAGAGGCTGGATGGTCATCTGTTGGGAGTGCTTTGATATGGGTTCCTGCATGGCAGGGGGTTGGACTGAATGGCCCCTGGGGTCTCTTCCAGCTCTGTGATTCTATGATTCTTTCTAATTTGCCAGTCCTCCTCATGAGTGTATGTATGGAGAAGAGAGAGAGAGTTTGAAGTTCACTTTGAAATGAACTTTAGATGAAGTTTTGGTGGCAGTTCTATGCTATAGGTGCCAGAATATCAAAGAATGCTCAAAGTATGTAAGATAATGATTTAAATTTTTATAAATTTTGTTCTTAGAGGCAAGAACAAATAGTTTTATCATTTTTCTCCTTACTATGAGAAAATCATCAAAGCCTGCAGTTTTCAAATCCTATTCACACTTAGGACTTACACTGTACGAAAAAAAACACACACAAGAAAAATGTATGTGGCTTTGTGTTTTCTGTTCAGTAAAGTTGTTTTCTCCACAGAAGATTGTTTTCTGTACAGAAAATACAATTTTCTATGTGGCCCCCACCCCAGCTCACTCACTTTTTCATGAAGAATAAATCCCAAAACGTGAAGATTTGGGACCCACCTAAGAGTCTCTTCAACAGGATTTTCTGAACACTTGAAAAACCTGATTTTTTTTATCAATTTTTCAATATTTTTGAATACTCTTTTCATCTCTAGTATAAATTGTGTGGATCTGCTGCTGTAGTGGCTGTGAGTCCACTTTTGGTTTGACTGCCACTCCTCCTGCAGCTATTCAGAGTTGTACAGGAGATCTCCTGGTGCTGGACCTAATCAGTCCAGAAACATGACACCAGTAGAACAACTAGGAGGAAGGAAGGAAGGAAGGAAGGAAGGAAGGAAGGAAGGAAGGAAGGAAGGAAGGAAGGAAGGAAAATCAAGAGCGGATTCAGTGGCAAATCCATCATCCATTCCTAGAAAGGCAGACTTTTAAGAAGAGCGTTTCTAGCACAGGGCAAAGTCCTATTATGTCAAGCATCCATTTTCTCATTGCAATCATCCAGGCCATTTCTGCACTAGAGTTTTATAGCACTATGATTCCACTTTCAACATCCTATGGAATCCTGGGGTTTGCAGTTTCGGGAGGGGCCCCTCCCGAAACTGCAAACCCCAGGATTCCATAGGATGTTGAAAGTGGAATCATAGTGCTATAAAACTCTAGTGCAGAAATGGCTCTAGGTGCCTGTGGGAAATTGGATGGTGACCTAGACAGGACCGAGTGATGGAAACAGGGAGTAAAGGGGGAGGAGAGGTATTTGTATGGAGGGGCAATGTCTTATCCACCGTCAGCAAATAATCATACAGTCCCCAACTCAAAGTCCTTGGAAGCATGTGTAATTCCCTCCCCCGCCACTCTCTCTCTCACACGCACACACACTTTGAAATAACTCAAACTTCCAGCATCTTGTAAATGTTTCTGACAGCCTTGCTTTAGTTTCAAGCTGTACTCAGATCACCAAGGTCATGGGCTTTTAATACCAAATGCAAAATGAATATATATAGCAGAAAGATATCGAGGCAGGTGTGCACGTTCTCCACATGGTGTGTTGGATAGAAAACACAAAGCCAGGAATTCAACATTATCCTACAGCTCAATCAGATAAGGAAGCTTAAAGCAGTCAGATCTAATGCCCACCTCAAAAGTTAATAATTAAAGTACCTTGAAGAATTAAATGTAACTTAGCCTCTTAAAGTTGTTGTCATTGTGTCTTTTAAAATCATCATTTAAGGTTTTTTTTAAAAAAAATAATAGGGAAATACATTGTTTTTAATGAATTAAAAGTACATATGGGACACTTGGTTGCCTGAGAACCTTAGTTGCTTGAGAAACTATTGGATCGCATAAGGGCAACAGGGGATAAAAACCAAGAACTTTTTATTGAAAGTGGCTCCCATTCATTCATTTTATAAATACAGGCACACTGGAGAGCATCATCGGAACACCACTATGATTTCTGGGGGATGTTCTATATTTGAACATTTAAAGATGTTATTGGAGATCTTACAACTTCACCTAAAACCACAAGATATGATAGCCATAAGACCTATGAGAAGGAAACGGTTCTAATGATCACATTCCGGTTTCATTAATATTGAATGGTATTTTGTATTTGTTTGTACCTTGTGGATTTTTTATTGTAATAAAATTTGATTTTAAAATAAAAACAGAAAAAAATCTTTCTGATACAAAAAATTATTCCCAATATATTTCTGCTTAACTTTTCCTGTTTTGCAGTGTGTAGATATATCAGCAGGCCACTTCCAGAAGGTACAGCCATATCAGGCAAGCCCAAACAATGAGGAACTTTTGAAAGATGCTTGCAATTGCAGCTGGTACAAAACAATGAAATATATACTGTTCCTTAAATAAACTGAGGAGGAGGGGTTGAAAACCTCTTTTAACTGTCAAGCTGTAGTTGTGATATCTTCATATCTTCCTTAATGAGATTTTTATTGCCAGTGTAAATTTGTCTTGAACGGAATTTTTGTCTTGGGAACCCTGAATTATGTTACACCGAGCTGTTCCCAATACACATTCTAGCGTCCGTACTTCTTTCTTTCCCGCCCTGTGAAAATGGCTCCTTCTGGCAAACCAAAGGCAATTGAAGCTGAGTTTAATTAGCTGCCGTCTGTAAATATGCCATTATTCTTCTCACTCAGCTCTGAAGTTATATTTACAAAGGGAACAGATAGCAATAATTATTTTGGGCTGTAGTTAGGCAGTATTAGTTAATGCCTGGGTGTAATTGAGAGGAAATTAAGACAAGCGAAGCCTTTACTGGTGGAGAGGGGGAAAAATATATGTGAGGCACCAAGCAGTGAGAGCACCTGGATTTTCCGTCACAAGCCAGACATATGGAGGTCTAATCAGGGAAGTAAATATTTGTCCCACTCCTCATACCCTGTGGGTTTATGTTTTAATTAGTCATAATATGTTCTCAGGTAGAAACTCCTATTATAAATTAAAAGAGCCTTCTGGTGGCGGGAGGGGGGAGAAGGTGAAGACGTGCACTGGTTTGATCAACTAGAATGTACATTTGAATCAGGCTCATCTTTTTCCTTGTAATTTAGTGAAACCAGTGGCCACGGTTGTCCTCTTATTTGTTATGATGCTTTCAGCAATTTCACTTGGAGACGAATGGGATCAGTAAAATTGAAGTGTGAAACAACCCATCCTTGGCCAGCGTGGGCATTTCCTTTCCCCACACACGGACAAATACCAAAGCCTTCTTATACTCTGCTTAGAGTACTGCTACTATTAGGGGCCCTTTCACACTGTAACAATTGTAGCACTATAATTCCACTTCAACTGCTCTGGTTCCACCCTATGGAATCCTAGGGCTGGCAATTTAGGGAGGACTTGTTGATGAATGAAATACCCTAAAGGCACCAGATTCCATCTTGTTTTGAAAGCTAAGCAAGGTCAGCCATGGTTAGTATATGGATGGGAGACCATCAATGAATACCAGGTGTGGTAAGCTATATTTCAGCAGAAGGAACTGGAAAAAACACTTCTAAGTAGTCCTTGTCTAAGGAAGAAAACTAAGAAACACCTGTGAAATTCATGGGGTCACCATAAGTCAACAGACAACTTGAAAGCACGTACAAACACAATTCTCAGCTAGCGAGGTAACATTTCACCAAAATGGAAATCCAGGATGGATGTTAGATGTTGCTGTGACAGTTAAAGTGGAATCATAGTGCCATAATAGCGCCACATTTAGGCCACAAAACCCAAAGAGACAGGTATAGGATAGGAGATACTTGCCACAGCCTTGGGATTATTGTTAATCATAAATTGAACATGAGCCAGCAGTGTGATGCTGCAGCAAAGAAGACAAATGCTATCTTAGCATGCATTACTAGAACCATAGTTTCCAATTAAAGGGAAATAATAGTCCCATTATATTCTGTGCCTGGTTAGGCCACATCTGGAGTACTGTATTCAAGTCTGGGCTCCTGTGTGAAAGCCCTTAAGGTATTTAAAGAGTGTGATCATGTCACCCTCAATCTTCTCTTCACCAAGCTGAACATGCTGAGCTCCTTCAACCCCTCCTCATTTTGTTTTTTGTTTTTCATATCTCTTATGGCATCCTTGTTGCCCTTTTCTGAACTTGCTCCAACGTGTCTATATCCTTCTTAAAATGAGGAGCCCAGACTTGAATACATCACAGGCTTGTTCCCCGCTGCCTCTGCTGGCAGAACCAGGTCTAATGCTTTTAAGGTACAGGAGGATAGATTTTGATGGAACATTAGAAAGAACTTCTTGATGGTGACAGTGGTTCAGCAATGGAACCAATTGCCTGGAGAGGTGGTGCTATCTCTTTCTCATCTTCAAAGAGAAGGCTGGACAGCTACCTTCTGAGGCTGTTGTAGCTGCAGATCCTGCATAGAGCAGGGTCTTGACCTGATGGCCCATGGCATCCCTTCCAGCTCTATGATTCTATCATTCTATGATTCTGTTGCATAAAAGAGCTGAGGATATTTACTAGAGCCACCTCCACTATTATCTTTGCAAAGGGGCTGCCCTCCAAGGTTTTAGGATCTACTTTACAATAACTCTGATAACAGAGACTGCATAGTAAATGAGGATACTGACAATTTAAATACAATATTACTCAGTGCATCTTAGGATGCTATATATTAGTGATGCCTTACCACCTGCCATCACATTAGCACTAACAGTTACAGATATTTTTTTATACCTTGTACAATATTATCATCGTGAGCACTCATAAACACAATCTTGGCCATTCCCGCACAACACTCTTATAGCACAATAATTCCACTTTCAACCTCCTGTGGAATCCTGGGGTTTGCAGGCCCCTCCCGGAACTGCAAACCCCAGGATTCCATAGGAGGTTGAAAGTGGAATCATCGTGCTATAAGAGTGTCATGCAGAAATGTTCCTTCTCTCATGCAAGCACCATTCAGCCATTCACCAGAACATGCATAGGCCTACAAGTAGGGATGGCAATACGACTGTACACACAGGGTGGAAACCTGCAGTCTGGCCTTTGTCAGACTCTGAGCTAAAGGATCATGGAGAAAGAAACAAAGAGAGGTCTGTACCTGAGAGCCATGAGAGAGGCCAGTGAGAAGAGACAAAACTGGCCTTGATAGATCAATAGTCTACTTCATTACACCAAGGCCAATTCTAGTGTGCACTGGGATAGCCTATGTAGGTTCCAGTCCACCCAGGCCCTTTGCTTCCATACCTGCTAAACATGGCAATTGTTGCCCATTCACGTAGGGTGAATTGAGGGATGAGCAAGCGAGATGGCGTTGTGCCCTCCTCTGAAACCAGCAGCACTTCAAGAGTGTTTGGGGAGGGACTTGGCACACCTGCATCTCAGTTGGTGCTGACGGACCCATTTTCCCTGAACAATCAGGCTGCCTAGATAAGGCAGACAGCAAACACTCATTACATGCTAGAAGGGATGTCTTAGTCACCCATTTTGTGGGAAAGACACCCAAGTTTGCCTTGCTTTCTGGACACTTGGAACTGGAACTTGACTACTCTTTTGCATGTCTCTCTGCCTGTCTTGGTTTTCCCAGCTACTGACTGATTCCTTGGCTTCTTGACCTCTGGACCGCTAATTATCCATGCAGTTTCTCTCCGCTCCCAGTGAATTATGGCAATTGGTTTGTCAGTGAGAGAGAGAGAGCGAGTGTTAATGTTGTTGTTTTCATTAAGCTGGGGAAAGCATTGTTATTCTGTACAGTTCAAGAAAAAAAGGCCTTGGAGACAGAATTCTCCCAAGGGAAAAACAACATGTTTCTCATACATAAACTACAAGCATTAGAGTTGCCAGCTCAACAGCATCCCTTTTTCTGAGCTTTCAGGAAGAAACCAGGAGGTGAGTTTTTGTGATATCATAGGCCTTGTGATGTTATAGGCATGAGAGTTTTTGCAATGTCACAGAAGTGGGGCATGCAAAGCTTAGCTGGCTGCTTCTGGGTCAGCAGACTATGGAATGGGCATAATGGGCAGTCTTGGTAACTGAGTCTAGAATTGTAGTAAAATATAGCTTACTCGGTAATATGATAAGCCAGAACCAAGGAGGAGGGAGACATCTCCTGGAAGATAGGAAGGTGGGAAAATGTGGCCAGGAGCTGCATGAGTTGCTGCCATTCCTGCTAGGACTTGCCTCCCTCACTTGGCTTGTGGAGAGTTTGTCCAAAATTTATGCTGCTGTTGGAAGGACATGTGGAAGGCTCACCACTACTCCTCAGGATGTTTTTGTCCAAGCCCCTGCACCACTGGTGTTTCCACGGCATGTAGAACAAGAAGATTCACAACCTATAACACTGGTGCTCTACGCCCTCTCTTGACTGAAATGGCATGATCAACTCCAATGCAGGCACTCACCAGCAGTCTTTCCAATCTGTTCCATTTCCTTCCTTGTTTTGTTTTGCTGATGCTTGATGTTGCAAAGTAAAATACATAGAGTAACATCTTCTTCATACTGAAGCAGAGAACCCTGGAGCAGGCTAGAAATGGGCAGAGATGAGTGCCTAGACTTTAAAGCCATCTCACACACAAAAATCAAATTTCTTTTTTCTCTAGTGCTCCTCACTCTGAGATATGTCTCCCCACATGCAGTACCAAAGAAGCACAGCAATTACTTATAGCCAGCACCCTGAGACCTGTGGCAACTGTATGAATGCCTCTTTCTTATGTAGTCATTGCAGTCTGATTCCATGTTAATTGCCATGGCTCCATCCTTTGGATTCCTGGGATTTGTAGTGAGCTTTAGAGCATGCTAGTGAAAAATTCTAAGACCCAAATTATGAATCCCAAGACTCTATAGAGTGGAATAAGGTTAGTGGATTGAAAACTAGAGATAGCTCCTGTAACTTTAGTGGTTGTGTAGAAGACAAAATTCCAGCAGTTATTGCTTGTCTTGCAATAACAGAAAATAACCAACATCTGCTGGAATTCCCTTTCCTGCACAGCTATTAAAAGTATAGAAGTCTTTTCCAGTTTTCATTCTGGCTGTCCTAGCCATGGCACTTAAAGAAGTATCAAACTATGATAAATTTTATAGCGTAGATGAAAGGTTAGACATTCTCTGCATCTTTCAGGTGTGTAGATATTTTCCATAGCTAATTTCACTCCTGTCAGCAACAGATGCAGATAGAAAAGTTGAGAGGGTTGCTAAATAGGCACTATTGGTATTATGAGCCATTTTGCAGGCAATTGGCCTATGCCAACTGCTAAAGAGCTGCAACTGGTAGGCATCAGTTTGACCACCAGATGACCAGAATGCTGGGCTATATAGGACTTCTCTTGTGTTCTTAGGGACTTGTGGAAGTGGAACACTTTTGTGGTGTAACACAGCAGCACACTTGAAAAAACAGCAGCTTTAAATTGTTAAGCAAAAGAAAAATGAAATGTGTATGTGTATCAGGAAGGGTGTCTGCTCCTATATAGAATCAGATTTCATGGGAAGGTGAGGTTCCAGCATTTCGTTCTCCAAGGATTTCTTATTTTTCTGCCTTAGACATAGCTGCCTTACTTTCAACCAAATCGAAGCATATCATACCCCCAAAACAATGTTGGTTGTTTTGGCAAAAGAAACTAAAGTCAGGGTCCATTGTGGTAGTGTGTAGCATAGCAGTCCTGCATGTGGAACTACATTACAGCTGGCCATTCACTGAGTCCCAGACCCACTACAGCTTCTCTGTGACCATTCCATGCTGGGTGGAGAGCCAGGGGGAGGGATTGGATAAGTATCTTCCTATGTTCCTGTAGCCATATGTAAGATGATTACATCAACTGCTGAGATACATTGGAGTCCTCCAGAGGCAAGGGGGCATTAAAGAAGCATCTGACTGTATCCCTGTAGCCAGATGAGAAAACATTACATCTTTGAAAAGATCCACTGGGGTCCTTCAGTGATCTCAGCAAATGATATAGTCCTTTGGTGTCTTGCTATGGAGACATTGCCAGATCATTCTCTGATTCCCCATCCCCCTTTGCACCAGGCGTGGAATGGCCATGGGAGGCTTCAGCAGCTATGTAGTAAGTCTAGGGGAGAGGCGCTTTCCAGAGGGAGGAAGGAGATACCAATGTTGACAATGACCAAAAACATCCATGAAGAGGCTCAAGGTTGATTTAAGCCCTTGTATGTCACTAACAAAATGCCAGCTAAAAAATCCCAGAGTCACCTCTCTCCATCTCTGGCAGAAAAAAAAAGTACAGTAATATATTAAATAACTTAACAATTCTTGGCTTTCCATGTCTCTCAGCATCTGCTACCTTATGCAGCTACTCCACTTTCCTAATAATAGCTCTAGCCTGGCCTTTCTTCCTGAAGAACAGCACAGTAAAAATGCTACAAAAACTCTAGTTAACTGGGTCACTAGAATCTCCTAACTTGACAAGCAAAAGGCTGTTCTAACAATAACAGTATTTCCACAGTTCACCTAAGTTTTTGCCTCATGGCCCCAAAATTCTTATCATATCTTCCTAAGACAGAGCCCTTTCTTTCTTTTTTCTCTCCAAAATTACTTCTTGTGGTGGTTAGATCCATAGAGCTCAATGAATCTTTTAACAGTGGTTTGGGGAAAAGTCATAAGCAGATAGATAATTTTCACAAATGCATAAGTGGGACAGATATAGCAACTGAATGGCAGGATATTTTGTCTATCAGGTGGGTATGCAAGTTTCTGTGGTGCCCATGTGCTATTATCAGAAAAAACATAGCAAAGCAGAGTTGTCTTTAGGGTGTTCGTTCTACACAGAACCAACTCTCATCTGAGCTGTTATGCAGAAGAGATGTAAAAAATGGTCCTCTGTGGCACTGATGCTACTGATATGAAAAGCACCAATTTCAGAATCAAGCTATTTCAAGCATTTTCCCCTTTTGCATAATGCCAAAGTGTTCTGGATTTTAGCAGAAGTTGCTATACAGGCAGAATTTTAGATATCCCTTTCTCAACAGTGTTCAGACAAGAATGAACCACAGAAGTCATCCCAAGGGCCATCTAGTTCAATCCTCTTGTCACCAGCTATGTCCACAAAAATAAACTCATACAAGTTCTGAGTATATATACATACCAGGAATCTTTGGGCACAATATCACAAGCGCGTCTTGGGCACATTAAAATCCATATTCACACAGAACTCTGTAAAGAGTATTTTATTTATTTACAGAATTCAGGATGAGCACAATAGTTGGTTGCACTGGAGAATAACAAATATTATGGTAGAGCCTCACAAATGGCAAAAGCATATAAAGAATTCAAACGAACAATGGAATGGACCAGCTTGAGAAGTGATGGTTTTTAAACAGAGGTTGGATGGCAGTCCTTTAGGAGTGTTTTAGTTGTGTTTTCCTGCATGGTAGGGGGTTGGACTAGATGACCCTTGTGATCTCTTCCAACTCTAAAATTCTATGATCCTATGAAATAGCTATTTCATATTCATATGAAATTCATATTCTATTGATGAGATCCATCAAGAATGTGGTAAGCGAACCTACTGAAGAAAATAAGATTATCACATGATGGTCTTCCAGCTGGGACTGATGGCAGCCTCCTGCTGCTGGGTCTACTGGGGTCTCTACTCAATATATGGACACCATCAAGGACACAGTGCTGGAGAAATGGCGGGGGGGGTTGAAGGTACACTCACCTCTTGCACTGGAGACTGTCACAAATCGAAGGACACTGCTAGGAGAGGGGCCTGGACGTGAGTCTTCCCGGAACGTCTTAATCCATTTGATCTCAAAAAGGCCTGGGAAGACACCAGAGGTGGGGATAAACTCTTGCCACTAGTTTATTTTTGTCATAAAAAGAGCAACAGCTACCCTTGTTCTGAAACCAGCTTCAACCATATTTAAAAACAAACAAACAAACATGATAGAAATCAATAAATCTTAATACACACACACACACACTCCTTAATAAAATGTGTTTACTTCAGTATGGGGAGATACTAACTCAAAAATGAGCCAACTTGCAAGGCTGTGAGAGTTTGGAATTCAATAATGTGAAACTGTAGGAGTTGCTAAGCAAAAGAAGAAGTGAAAGAAAGAGGTTCAAAAGCAAGTACAATATAATCCTTTCCCTAATACACGCACATACACACCCCAGAGAAAGAGAGCTCAGCCTAGGCGAGTTGCAATATGCAGAGAAATATTCCTTTAAAGACAGACTTAAGAGATGTCAGAAGTTTCTCTCCCCAGTTCCATTGGATTTGTGAGAAGCTAGGGAACAGTCCTGGCTAGAACAGTATAAAGATAAGGTAGACAAGTCAGCCAAGATCCTCTGTGTCAGAACAAGAACTTTGAAACAAAGAATGAACTAATGAAATTCTGTGACCAAAACCCTAAATTCTGGGAATCCGGAAGTGTGAATTCAACTAAAAGGAGTAAAGGTTAGCTTAAACATTGCTTTCAGCAGGGGAAGCCAAAGCTAAACCAGTGATCTCAACAAGGGGCTTCCAGAAGGAAGAGGCAGGCAGCTCAAGCTCTTGGTTCAAGTAGATGCCACATCTCCCTCCGGAACTGCCATCTTTGAATTTGGATTCTTTTTCTCAAAGGGGGAAATGAGGATGAGATCAGGACTCTAAAATAATAAAAAATGGTTCTGTTTTGAAAAATACACATTTACATCTTGGCAGTGGTATTGGACAGATCCTAACACTCTGCCAGTTCAGAAATCCACTGCAGAAGTACCCTGACAGGTAGACATCCAACCTCCATTTAGAAGCTTTCAATGAAGTAAAGCCTACCTCCTTCCAAGGTAGTATATTTGACTATCATTCATCTCTGTTCATTAGGAGGTTCTTCCTTTTGTGTAATCAGGATCCATTGCTTTGGTTCTTAATCTCTGGAGCATCAGCAAATAAGCTTTACTTCCATCTTCCTTCAGATGTACAGGAGGACTATTATATCACCTCTCAATCTTCTCTTTTCCAGGCTAAACATAACCAGTTCCATCAGACTTCATACCATTGCCCTCTATCTTGATTGACCTGTGGACATCTTACAGGTTGTCAACACTCTTCTTAAAGTGCTGAACTGGACAGAGTATCACAGATAAGGCCTGAACAGAACAGAGTGGTATTATTACATCTCTTGATCTAGACATCATATTTATATGGATACTGCCAAGGACTGCACTGCCCCTTTTTGCTGCCACATTATATTACTGGTTCATGTTAACTTTATCAACTTTGTGACCTATCAAGACTTCCAGATCATTTTTATATGCACTGTTGTCAAGCCAAGTGTCACTCATTCTATATTTGTGCATGCGATTTTTTCCCTTACTCAAATGTAGTTCCTTACATTTTCTTTACCAAAATTCATTTTGTTAGTATTGACTCAGTCCTTCAATTTATTAAGGTCATCTTGAATCATTTTCTGTCTTCTCAGGTATCAGCTACCTCTTTCAGTTTGATGTAACATACACATTTTATGAGCTTGCTGTCCCATCATCCAAGTTGTTTATAAAGATGCTGAACAAAGTTGGACCTAGGATAGAACCCTGTGGCTTGTCATTTCTCTTCAAGCTATGAGGAACCATTGGTGAGCATGATTTGCCAACTGCAAATCTATCTAACAGTTGTATCATTTATCCTATATTTGCAAGAATACCACAGAAATTTCATCAAAAGCCTTACTGAAATCAACACACAGTGCATCCATAGTGTTTTTGAAATCTACCAAGTTTGTACTTCTCTGTGTTAAGAAGAGATGATTAGTCTGATATGACTTGTTTTTGGAAAAAAACCATGCTGCCTGTTGGTAACCATAGCATTGTTTTCTAATTGCTCACAGACTGATTGTTTAACAATCTGTTTTAGAACCTTTCCTGGAATCAAAATCAAACTTATGGGTCAACAGTTATCTATTGACCCATAGTTATCCCCTCTTCTGAAGACATAGACAATTTTCTGCTTCTGGTCAGTAGGGACCTCATTTGTTTTCCAAGAATTCCCAAAGGTTACAGACAGAGGCTCTAAGATCACATTTGAGAGCTTCTTTCATATCCTTCGATGCAGACCATCTGACTTGGAGGTCTGAATTCATTCAAAGTAGTTGGGTGTTCCTATGCCACCACATTGCTCATTTGGGAGCTGCAGTCTTCTCCCTGTATTATTTATTCTATTTCTCAGCTGTTTTCCTTTGGGAAGAAGACAGAGACAAAGTAGCTGCTGACAAGTTTCTGCTTTCTGTCACTCATTCGCAACTGTCCATCTTCTCCATGCAGTAAACCTACTGCTTCTATGTCTTTTTTCTTGTTCCAAATATGGCTTTAAAAAGAAAGAAAGAAAATCTTTTTATTGGTTTTAATTTCTCTTGCAAGCCCTGATCTCATTTTAAGCTCTTGACTTTCTCTTTACAAATAATGGGCACCTCATTCTACTCTTTCTTGGTGATTTGTCTCTCCTTCCATTTCTTATACATGGCCCTTTTCAATCTAAGTTCCTCCACGTGCTTCTTATGCTTCCTTCTTTTCCCTCTCATTGAAACTGTGATCAATTGTGCTTCCAGGATCTTATCTTCCATCGATCATGTAGTTCCTTCTCTTTGAGTATTTGTAACCACAGTATCTCACCCAATATTTTCTTAAACTGGTTGAATTTGGCTTTGATAAAGTCTTGAGTGCATAACTGACTAAACATTTCTTACATATAATGAATCCCACTTCTATTTAAGGTTTCCATTGCTTCACAAAGAAACTCTTTCATTTCTTCCACATTCTGCAAAATAAAATTGTCAGTAACAAAAGTGAGAAATTTTGACATGTTGCCTCTTATCCTTCCTTCTAGGAAGCCCTTCTTCATAGAAACACAGTTCATGTAACCAAATCTTTCCTGAAGAAGCTATGCACACAGCCAGATGCTCTTCTCTCATTTGATTGTTTGTTCTCTGGTTTTCTCTTATATAGGACACTTCCTGCACCATGACTTTCAACAGGAAGGACTGATAAGAAAATAGCTTTGGTCCACAAGATCCTTCATCTTACTACTCAAAGCCTCATAGTCACAATATATTGAGGGAGTCTTTTTGAGTCACTCATTTCTTGCTTTCTTTTAAAAAATCAGTTCCAATTTTGACCAGGCAACCAATATTCATTCTGGCTTACTAAATGAGTTAGCTTGAATAGGTTGTTTGTTGTACAGTGTTTCAGTGTTGCAGTTCTTTTGTAGATGTATTTACAAAGTTACTGTACTTCTTGGAACAGTTTATAATTCTGGTAACTACTGGTAATCCATCACTTGTGCTGGAATGACACAAATTCTTCATCTCCAACAGTGAAGCAAGCACTATTTTCTTTCCTACCATTCTCAGACTTAGATTTAAGTTATGTTTTCTATGAGCCAACATAAAAATGACCTTGATGTAATAGCTTTTAAACGTGCTTCCAGCTGTTGGATTTTTGTAGTGTGTCAAAGCATTAAAGGACAACGACAGTGCCCCAACGAGCTATGTCTGGGCACCACTAATCCAGAAAGCATGAACTCAAGAGTAGAAAGAATAGCTAGTCTTCATGAATTAGCATGATAGCCATGCTAACCCTTCCTTCCTTCCTTCCTGCAGGGACACACCCAACCACTGCATCACTGCAAAAAATTGTTTCTTCCTAGCATGCCTTCAAATGGCTTCAAGGCAGCATAAGGAACATGTTCACCATGTTTTGTACCCCCTTGGCTATTTTAGACTCAAGAGAGGCCTTTTCTACAACAGAAAGTAACCCAGAAGTCAATTCCTGGTCACTTCGGGGGGGGGTGTTTTTTTAAGTGGGGGAGTTAAAATGTGGCCAAAATATCTTCATACTGCCCCCCCCCCGGGAAGATGTTTTAAGGCATTTGCAGAAAACATCTTTGACCCCTGGAGGCCCTGAAGGCCACAAAACAGCCCTGGGGGATGATGTAGCTTTCTGGCTGCACCTTGCCTGTCCCTGTTCTAAAGAGACTAGAGTTGTGAAGGCCTTGTGGTGTGTGTGGTGGGGGGGCATGGAAGGAACTGTTTCCCCTCATTTTCCCCCAAGGACATTTCTAATTTTTTTCCCCCTGAAACAAATCGAAAACATGGGCCATTTCCACCCTGTTTTAGTGCTATTATTCCACTTTCAACATCCTGTGGAATTTTGGAGTCTGTAGTTTCCTGAGGCCAAAGAGCTCTCTGGCTGAGAATTCTAAATGCTCCTCCCTAAACTGCAAACCCCAGGATCCCATAGGATGTTGACAGTGGAATAATAGCACTATAACAGTTTAGTGCAGAAATGGCCTTAGTTTTTATGAAATACTGGGTGAAGTCCTGCATCATCAGAGGTAGATACAACAACGGAGTTCCACCTATGCCACCCCCAAAAATCTACCTTTTAAGATTGAGTGAAAATCCCAAACAAAGGATTTCCAGGACACTGTAGATCAGACAGCTGGAGAGATTCAGGGTCCAGCTGCAGCTGGTAGTCTCTATGTGTGCCATGACTAGCAGAGCACTGCAGTAATCATTTTCCCATGTCCAAATTTCCAGAACCTCAGAAACCCTTTGGTTGGAGTGCCGCTTGGCTTTAGAGATAAGTTTCTGGGGTCACATTCACTCATTAACGATTATAAACATGAAACTCAAAACATTATGTGACTGCAAGGCCAGCTTACAATGTCATAAATATTGGATGCCAACCACTGAATTTTGGAATGATGACTGAAATGTTCAAGACAAGGTGTTTACTTGTTGCTAACTGACATTGATTTCACTGAAAGACTTCTGAGCATATTTAGGCCTCAGTGTTCAAAGGAAACTTTTAAATGTTGCAAAATAGAGAACATCTTCAAGTGTGCAATCCAGGAATGCAATCTGTGATTTTTCCAAGCATATCGATTCTGCAAAGCAAGGCATGATACAGCCTCTGGATTCCCTCACTTCTTGCAGGCTCTTCCAAATTGTGTAGTATATCAAAGAAATGAGTCTATAGTGAACTATCCTGAATCAAGAGATAACAAACATTTGATGAAAGCAGAGCTTGGAAATAACATGGTAAGACTATGTTTTTCCAAGTTGTAAAATCCACAGATTTCTGGTCTATGTCCATTTCTGTATGGTATGCATTTGAGAAATCCCACCACCCCCCCCCAAAAAAAAACCCTGAAAGTGTAGTTTTCTTAGAATCATAGAGCTGGACATGGCCACATGGGCCATTGAGTCCAACCCCCTGCTATGCAGGAGCACACACTCAAAACATTCCCAAAAGATGGTCAACAGCCTCTGTAAAAACCTTCAAAGAAAGAGATTCTACCACACTCCGAGACAGCATATTCCATTGTCAAACTGCTCTTGCCATCAGGAAGCTCTTCTTAATGTTTAGATGGAATCTCTCTTCCTGAAGTTTGAAACTATTGCTCCATGTCACAGTCCCTAAATCAGTAGAAAACAAGCTTCTTCCATAGGACATCTCTTTGAATATGTCAACTCGCGTCACCTCTTAATTTTTCCTTCTCTAGGCTAAATATACCTAGCTTCCTAAGCCAGTCCTCATAAGGCATGGTTTCTAGGCCTTGTACCATTTTAGTCATCCTTCGCTGGACACGTTCCACCTTGTTCATATCCTCCCTGAGCTGTGATGCCCAGAACTGGACAGAGTATTCCTGGTGGGATCTGACCAAAGCAGAACAGAGTGGTACTATTACTTCCCTTGACCTAGATATTATACTTCTATTGATATAGTCTAGAATTTCATTGGGTTTTTTAGCTGCCACATCACAGTGCTGATTCACGTTCAGCTTGTGGCTTACTAAGGCTATTTCCACCCTAAACAGTTGTGGAACAATAGCACTATAACATTGTGGTGCGGAAATGGCCTAAGACTCCTAAATCCCTTTCATATGTACTGTGGTCAAGTTAGTCACAGCACCTATATCTTTGTATTTCATTTTTTCTGCCAAAGTGTAGTACCTTACATTTCACCCTGTTGAGGATGACTTGTTTTTGAGAAACCCATGTTGACTTTCTTAGTGCTTACAGACTATCTGTTTAATAATCTGCTCTAGAATCTTTCCAGGTATTGACATCAAGCTAAGTGGGCAGTAATTGCTTGGGCCCCCCCTCCTCTCTCTCCCTCTCTCTCTCTCTTCTTTTTCCTCCTTGAATATGGGGATAATATTTGGCCTCCTTCAGGCTGCTGGGACGTCTCCCATTCTCCAAGAATTCTTGGAGATTATTGCCAGTGGTTCTGAGATTACTTCTGCCAGTTCTTTTAATACTCTTGGATGTTGTTCATCTGGCCCTGCAAGGCAAACGAGGAATTTGTTGGACCTGATACTCTTGGCAGAGTTTGACTTCCAATGAAATCAGAAAAGTTGAAATCTTCCATTACTATTATATCTCTCCTTTCTGAACATTTGGTTATTTATTCCAAGAAGGAATTATCCAAGTCTTCAGTCTGGCTTGGGGATCTGTAGTATACCCCCACAATGACATCACTCTTGTTTCTCTCCCCACTTAATTCTTACCCAGATGCTCTCAACCTAGATAACAGTTGTGGATCTCTCCTCATTTTCTGTTTGATCTGTTTCTCTAAAATAGGTTATACCCCTATATTGCTACATTCCAATCATGCAACTCTTCCCACCAGGTTTCAGTGATGCTTATTATATTTGCTTTGCAGTGCTACAAGTTCAAGCTCATCCTGTTTATTCCCCATGCTCTCTGCAATTTGTTGGCAAATACTTTTGATCTCTAAGCCAAAATAGTTTGATGTATTCTTCCTTATCTCCCCCCCCCATGGCAGTTCCATGTCAACAGTTCACCATTAGTAAGTATTAGAACATTTTTCTACATGATGCATTTTTTAGGGTATGGAAAACAATTCTTTGTCTTTCTTCAATTACACACACACACCAGCACACACATTCATGGCAGGTTTCCAACAGCAAATAAAACACAGCTGAAATATATCAACAAGCTCAAATATATCCAGATGAGGGTGGCCATTAGAGTAAAGGATTTTTAAAATCAGTTCTTTAAGCCAACATGAGGGAGCTGGGTATTCTTAGGCCATGTCCACACTAGCCTGTTACAGTGCTATTATTCCACTTTCCACATCCCATGGAATCCTGGAGTTTGCAGTTTAGGGAGGGGCCTATGAAAATTTTAGGGCCTATGAAAATGTTTCTAGTGGTACATTGAGGTGAGATGGGAAGTCAAATACAAGAGTGCCTAGACCCCCTGAAAACCCTAGTGCAGCCCTGGGATCCAAACAAAGAAGTTCAGATTATAAAAGATTTTCACTAAACATTAGGATGAACTTCCCAATGGTAAGAGCTGTCTCACAGTGGCGGTGGTCTCCCCTTCATGGGAACTTTTGAAATAGAGGCTGGATGGTCTTCTATCAGCAATGCTTTAGTTGTAGATTCCCTGTATCAGCAGGGGGGTTAACTAGATGATACTTGAGATTCCTTCCAGTGGTATACTTTTATGATATTGCCCACATGTAAGCGCTTGTGCACGCACGCACGTGCACACACACACACACACACTTTTTTCCTAATAGAGATGGAAAGAGCATTCAGAAATGTGTTCCTATAGAAGCTTTGCAAATTCAGGACTTATTCTGTGCAAAATTCACATGTGCAATTTTGTGGGTGTAGGGGTGTGTGTGTGTGTGTGTATACACATATGCAGAAAATAAAATTTTTGCACAGGAAACAGAGGAAAAAATATATTATTTTCTGCACAGAAAATACAATAACCCCAGATGTTAATTTTGTGCAAAAGAAGTCGCAACATGCAAATAATCTTCAAAAATTGCACAATTTTGGAAGATTTTCTCTCAGGGGGAAGAAAATTGCTAAAATCACTCCTTACTTCCTTTGAGTGTGAAATTAATGAAGAATTACTGCTAAAATGTGGAGATCTGAGCCAGCCAAGAGCTATGACAAATCATGTCTGCTTTTCATCTCCCTCTCTGGAGAAGCAGCACCCTGTTACTGCAGTTCCTAAGCCACACTTGGGGTGACCTCAGATATCATTTTGATATCAATAATTTGGCTCTCTTCCACCATCCATCTCCATGTGTTTGCGAGGTCCCCTGGACAAGCCCACAGTCAGGCTCGGCCCATAATTGCTGCAAAATTCCACACAATACAGGCAAGCCAGAAATAGCCGTCTCACCACTTTAGGATACCTCAAAGGCAAGTACTCTAATGTATGCACGCTGCTTACAAAGAACTCCCTGCCCCAAGCAGGCAACTTGACAAGCTGGATACTCAAATGTCAAGCACTGCACATCTGGCTACTTTATTGTCAATTCAGACCTAACTTAATCATGTTAAATTCTGACCTTTCGGAGGCTTTGTCTCCAGCCCTACCTCATTGTTTTCCCCCAAATACAGAATAGCCTGTAGCTCCATTCCTCCCTATAAAAACCTCTGACTTGGAGAGCTTCTTTGGATCGCTCCGAACTTTCATCCCGCCTTGCTGCCACTGTGTCTGACGAGCCTTCCCCTCAGTTCCATGCACTGAGACTGCATATCTCCGAACTCCATCTTTAAACTATCCTGGCTTCAGGACAGGTGTAGTATCACCCAAATCAACGATCCCTCTCAAAAATCCCTCTATCCCACTCCAACCTTTATTTTCTATAGTTATCTGTGTGAATGTGCTGTATACACTGTTTGTCTGTATTTTAATGAAGATCATAATTATTCTTAAACTCCGGTTTGCTTCTTGGCTCGGCCTGACCCCGTAGACATTGGGTAAAAGATTCCGCTGCGTTGCTCTGCCTCTTGCATTGTTAGCTTGTGCTCTTTGACTAATTACCCCAACTTGTTTAATTGTGAGCACACTTAGGTGTCCCTCATGGGACCCCCAGTAAACAGGGTAACAACCCTTTTATATATTTACCACCCCCTGGCTCCCTCTCCACACTTATATCTTCCTTCTGCTTTTCCTAAGCCCACAACCCTTGTGGATATAGGGCAAAGCATTTTCAGGTTTATCCCAATGAATGTGTCACTCGTGGTAGCATGTGTAACTGAGCTCAGATTAAACAGACATTGAATGGAGACTGCTACTTAAAAAAAAAAAATCTTTATTAAACAAACTGACAAGGGAAAGGTATTTGGCAATTAAATGTTATTGAACAACAAATCACTTTCAGCTCTTAACAGGCAAACACTTCCCCAATGCTCTCTTACGGAACTCCTTCCCCTTTTAAACTCAGAGGGAACTCTCCAAACTCTTCGAAGGAACAAAATCCATTTTTCCATTATTTAACTGTTCTACTGACTCACCCACCAGCCCCTCCTTCCGGTCAAACTGGGTTCTTTTGTCAGCAAACCAAT
Source organism: Ctenosaura bakeri (assembly GCA_948474755.1). Taxonomy (NCBI): domain Eukaryota; kingdom Metazoa; phylum Chordata; class Lepidosauria; order Squamata; family Iguanidae; genus Ctenosaura; species Ctenosaura bakeri. Next base: position 55,587 of record CAOLHI010004747.1, read on the forward strand.
CAAATTAATTCCTCTCTGCTGCTAGGGTGGCTCTGCTGGCTAAGGGCCCCCCAGGGTTCATCATACTTACATCCCTAGACTTTCTCGGTGTGAATATCAGAGGTTGAGCAAATTATTTTTTGCACTACAACATCTAGAATCTCCTAGCCAACAGCCCATGCTAGCTAACAGATTCTTGATCCTGTACTACAACAAATGACTAAATTAAAATACATTTGACTGTTTGGGAAGGTTTTTTTTTTCCCTTAGATCAACCACCTCCTCTGACTTGGTCTTGGTCTGCCTCTAAAGGTCTTACAGTCTTCACCCTTGCTTTCCCCACAGGTTCACATAAAGTACATACTGAAGGAGGTTCATTCCTTTAGTTAGCCTTCCACTGAGCCTTCCTGGGGTTTGGGAAGGCGGTATGGGACTCTGGCTGAGAATTTTAAATGCCCCTCCCTGAATAGGATGGAACCATGGCAGTTAAAATGGAATAAAAGCACTGTAATTCTACAGTGTGAATAGGCTCCTGGATATTGTGGAGAAAACAGGATCATCTGTACCTTGAGAGACCCAGATTGGACAATTTGTGACCTCTAAATCATCTTGGAATACAACTTCTATCAGCAATAGCCAACATAAGCATAGCTGGAGGATCATGGTAGCTGTTGTCCAACAACATCTTAATGGTCCTGAGTTGACCACCTCTGTTACAGATGATGGGTAAAATTTTGCAACTCATAATTAAAAACCAATTGTGTGTTTTAACTCCTGTACCCATCAAAAGCCTGAATGAGAGAGGTGGATGGCTGCTGCTGCTGTTGTGTGCCTTCAAGTCATTTCTGGCTTACGGCAACCCTAAAGTGAACCTATCATGGGGGGGGTGAAAGTGTGTGACACACACAAGGTCAACCAGTGGGTTTCCATGGCTAAGCCATGGAATTGAACCCTGGTCTCCAAGGTCATCGCCCAGTGTTCAAACCACTTGTAACTGCAGTTTAGGCCTCCTTGGGGATACCCCTAGATATCATTTTGATATCAATAATTTGGCTCTCTTCTACCATCCCTCTCCACATGTTTGAGAGGCCCCCAGACAAGCACAGAACTAGGCTCGGCCACTAATTGCTGAACATTCCATTCTCCACCCAGGCAGGCCAGAAATAGCTAGATCCTTGCTTTAGGAGACCTCTCCACAAACACCCTCATTATGTATGCATGCTGTTTACAAAGGACTCCCTGGCAAGCTGAATACTCAACTGCCAAGCGCTGAGTATTTCCATACTGGCTAACTCTTTGTCAATTTGGACTTAACTTAATCATGCTAAATTCTGACCTTTCCAAAGCTTTGTTCCACTCCCAAAACGCATTGTGTTCCCCAAGTATGGCGTAGCCTGTAGTTACATTTCTCTCTATAAAAACCCCTGATTCTGAGACCTTCCTCGGATCACTCCCGAGTTCCAGGCCGCCTTGCTGCCGCTTTGCTTGGCGAGCTTCCCCTCAGCTCCACATGCTGAGATACATCGATCTCCAGCATCACTCTCTATATTCTTTCTGGGCTTCAGGAACAAGTTTCATATCACCCGAATCAACTATCCCTCTGAAAATCCCGCTATCAAACTCACAGCTTTATTTTCCTTAGTTATCTGTGTGCATGTGTTGCTTACATTGTGTGCCTGTATTTAATAAAGATCATTCATTATTTCCAACACGGTTTGCTCCTTGACTTGGCCTGACCCCGTAAACATTGGGTTACAAGATCCTGCTGCGTTACCCTGCATTTCGTAGTGCCAACCAGTGCTCTTGACTAATTTCCCCATCTTTTGTAATTGTAAGGTTACTTAGGTGTCCCTCCCGGGATCCCCAGTAAACAGGGTAACACACTATATCTTGCTGGCTCTCTGGATGATAGATTACTTTAAACTCATAGTTCAAAGAGCCCTCAGGTATCTATCAGAAGTGTACATTAAGATATGAAATGTGGTATATCTGGGGTCTCTCTGTGTCATCCCTCGCTCATGTTGAGAACACAAGAAAGCAGGGGCTTGGAGTATAGGACCTAACTTTTCCTTCACTGCATTTCTCTTTTAGGGTAAAGGACTACTGCCTTCACCGATTAGCTCCTAGTTATTCAGCAGGACCCCCAGGTAAGCAAAGAATCAAGCACAATTTTATACAAAACATTGTCCCAAAGTTTGGGAAAATAATTTAAAAAATAAAATCCTAGTGAAATTGCTTAAGTTCTTTTTTTAAAAAAAAATAGTTTAAAAAAGAAAATATAAATTAAAAAATAAAATATTCAAAGTCATTATAACCCATTTCAGCACAAAATGGATAGCATTAAATCTTATTTGATTGTGCATAGTAAAAAAGTGAATTTATTGTGATTCACAATAACCTCTATAGAAAAAAGATGTTCTAGTCTTTTATATAAATCCATAAATACAAATATACATTTTTATTTTTACTTCCCTCTTACCCTTATTTGGAATTCACTTGCAAATAGTTTGCTTAAACTCCGTTCTCTTGTTAATTTATACCAAACACAATATTTTCTGCCTCTTCCTGTTGTTTCCTCCTTTAATCATGGCTTAATTAATGATACTTGTTCAAATTCTCTGGTACATTTTAAATTTCAATACATCTCAGTCATTATATTTGTTATAAATGGTAATTTTTTTCCTTAAATCAATCTATAATCAAATTGTTCCATTTTTCTCTGAGGAAATTTAACACTGAGGCCCATTCCTCCATTATTGTATCTGGCTTTCTGATAATTTGATGGGTTAAGAAGTCTTGTTCCTTCATTTCAAGTAATTTAATTAATCATAGTTCTATGTCAGGGATGTCTCTGCTCTTCTGAAATCTCGCCAATAGAATTCTGGTCACAGAGATAATATATAATAATACTCGCCAATATTTTCTTATAAATGTTTATTCAAGATTTTGAGTCATCTTCAATAAGAAAGGTTCTGGACTTAAAGGAAATTTCACTTGGGAAATCTCTGTAATTCTTAAGTATAGCTTTTCCCAGAACAGACCTTTTTTTTTTTACTGTTAGACAAATCCACCACATGTTGTAGAACAAGCCAAATTTATCTTGGCACTTCCAGCATTTTTCCCCCCTATATTGAACATTTTATCTAATTTTGCTGGAGTTCAGTACCATCAATACATCAGTTTTAAGTGGTTTTCCTTTAAATCTTGGAAGAGTGTAAATTTATTTATTCTCTTCGAACACCCTTCCCAACGTTCTAGGTGAATCTCATGTCCAATGTTTTTAGTCCATGTTATCATGACTTCTTGTACTGTGTCTTATTCTCAGTTTCATTGCAGAAACAGTTTGTAAATTTTGCTTATGTTCTGAAATGCAGTTTGAAAACAAGCCCATGTAGGCCATTAGAAATAAAGATCTTAAAAAAAAAAACCCAGCTTGCTACAAAGGGGTCATTATTTCACAATGTAGGCTAAACATGTTCAGAAAAAAGGCAATTTATGCAGTTGTTATTGATTCCACTTTGCTCTTTAGTTTCACATCCTATACTCATTTACTTGAGAATAAGTCCCATTGAACTCAAGAGGATGCACTTCTGAAGATACATACTTAGGGCCATGCTAAGTATTCTATTTCTGTTTAAGGATTTCTAATGTGTTTTGCACGCCAATAGACACCATGGCAGCCTAAACATTACAGACAAGACTTACAAATGCAATGAAGCAGGACCAGCTGAGTCTTCCCTTAGTAGAATGTGGCAGCCATCTCAGCTGGCAGGTGCTGGAGCACTGAGAGCCCCATAGTGCTGCTCTTGAGCTCCCAGGTGACTCTTCTCTCCAGAAGGCCTAGCATGGCCTGTTCCCCTTATGTAACCTTACTAGCCTTAGGTGTTGTGGAGGATACTTCCCCATGGTAGAGTCAGATCCAAATGCCCATCAAACACATGTTTGTCCATGGATTATCTCACTCCCAAATCTTGGCCCTGCTACCTTAAGAGAGAAAATGTTTTCGGTGGCTCCACTCCATGCTGCAGATCTCTCTTTTCATGGAAGGCTAGGTTGGCCTCTGTCATGCCCTGCCTTGGAAACTGTGGCAGTGAGGAGAAGGATTCTGACTCCAAGGCACAGGGTTCCCCAGAGGCTGAAGTGTCCCCAGAAGCTGCTCCAGAGGGAGATTATACACAGCAGCAGCAACAACAACAACAAGGGCCTGAGCCAGGGCAACAAATAGAGGAAGACATAGCTGACATACATTCCTTGCAGCAGAGACTCCATGAAAGGGAGGACTTGCATCACTCAGCCTGTTTAAGTAGTAAGCGAGCCCCAATGAGGGAACACCTGTAGTGACAACAGCCATAGATAAAAGAGAGCTCCAGCTGGCCTTTCCTCCCAGGGTCAGTGACTGGTCTCTTTGGCCCTGATAACCCTGTACTGTTCTCTTGGATCTGGTTGTCTTGGAACTCTGCTTGTTTGGACTATGGTGTGGATTTGCCCCTTTGGATTTGTTTGCTCTAGGCTGCCTTTCTATTTGGACATTCTTTGACTCTCACTTCATGAGTAGGAGCTGTGCTGTTTGTGAATTACTGCCTGATCTGCCATAAACATGGCACCGTCCTCCTTCTAGCAGGCACGGTTTGAACAACTGACTGATTGTTGAGGAGAGAGCTTTAAATGGGTGGCTGATGTATCTTTTTTACTTTTTTCTTTTTAAACTAGTTGTGCTTTGGAATTATGTTTAACTTTAATTGGGTATTAATCTTATAATGTATTGGGTTTATAATTGTGCTTGTTTTCAGTCATAGAGTGAGCCACCCTGGGTCCCAGTCTGGGAGAAATGTGGTATAAAAATCAAGAGATCAATGAAATCAAAATCTCCAAAAGGGGCTGCCATACAATGGGAAAGAAGTATTTTTTGAGATGTAATAACAACTATAACTTGAGCGAATGCATAAGAGCAGACTCTGAATACATTTATTATTTTGTCTGCATATATTTCTTTCCATCCCGGCCTCTTCCATTTCTCCCACATGTCCCTCTCTTTTTCTCAGAGAAGTCAGACCCATATTTGAGTCCCACAGCAGAGGCCTAGTTGCATGTTCCAAGGCTAGCAGCACCTGGCCTGGGGGACTCCCTACCAAAAGAGGCTAGGCTGGCTCCTTCTTTTCTGAGCTTCTGGCAGGCAGCTAGAGGGTGCTGTATGGCCTTTGGTCCTTGAAATTTCTCTACCTGTGGTAACTATCTGGCTTCAAGTTATTTTTTAAAAGGGTTTTATACTTGCCTTAAAAGACTGTTTAACCATGTATTTGATATTTGAAATGTTTGGTTTCTCTCTCTGTGTTGCACATCATTTCAGGGTCCTGGTGAGTGATGCATAAATGCAATGCAACACAATGCAGTCAATAGACACATGCATCCATACATACTGTGAGGGAGGCTGAGAAACTGAGAGAATGACCCACCCAGGCCTGTCCAGAAAGCTTTATAGCTAAAGAAGTAATTTAACTGAGTCATTCTAACTTAAGGTAGATGACTTGATGCTCTCCAAAAGTTTTGGATGTTGTTGTTGTGTGCCTTCAAGTCATTTCTGACTTAGGGTTTCTTTCGGGTCACCATATCATGGCATTTTCTTGGCAAGATCTGTTCAGGGGGGTTGTCTTCACCTCCCTCTGAGGCTCAGAGAATGTGACTTGCCTAAGGGCACCCAGTGGGTTTCCATGGCAGGGCAGAGATCCAAGCCCTGGTCTCCAGATTTGTAGTTCAGTGCTCAAACCACTGCATCACTCTGGCTCTGGATGACCATCCCATAATCTTTGACTACTGGCCATATTAGCTATGGGAGTTGTACTCTAAAACATCTGGAGGGATTTGGGATGGTGTACCTCTGCTGTAACTACAATAGCACCATGAGAGGTGTTACTTTGCAGACACAGGGGAAGAAATATAGATTTGAATACTAGGTGGAAGCATCTGTCCTTCTTTCTGACTCTCTCAGATTTTTGTGGTTATCTTCTTAAAAAAAAAAAGAAAGAAAAAAATCCTTCACCTCATTTTATCTCCCAATTACTTAGTAAGCCAGGGAGAGACTGGGGGACGATGGATTATTGTCTTGTTTGTGTTGCCACTTACCTCTGCTGTGCTGAGTGTTCTTTTAATAGCAGCCACTACTGTTTTATGTTAAAAATAATCAAGTCAAGTCTATTGTGATCATAAAAGAGCAATACAGCTCAAATGATAATTCTGCAGCCATGCCCTGGTCAGCAGATTCTTGAACAGCATACTAGAGTTCACTGTATAGCACATAAAGCTTATGAAACAATGATAGATTTCCATAAGCAATGCATGGTTTCCTTTGGAATAAATAAAAACCGAGATACAAATATTTGTGCATTTTTTCCCCAACCACATGCTCCCATCTGGGCAAATGGAAATACCTTTAAAGAAGGCTGGGGCGGGGGGGGGGGCAGGATTTTACCAGTCAGTGGGATCCTAATCTGAGGTAAACCAATGTTCTTTTGGTTTTGGCTGAGTTATATTCTTTTACAACACTGGCTGAAATTACTCGCCTGCTAATGAACATTTCCCTGAGCTAATATCATCCTTCTTCAGCAGGAGAAAGTGTTCCATCTGCTGGCTGTAGGACAGAACTGCTTCCACTGTGAAGAAAAGATACCATAGCATTATGTAGGAGAATATGTTTCATACTTCTTGTCGGTGGATTATATCTCTCAATTCAGGCTATGTCCCATGGGTGGGTGTGGGCCAGCCACTTGTCCTTGAGAAACAATGCCTTCTTGATACCAAGGTCTGTGATGCTAACATGCTTAAAATAAAGCAAAAGTCATAATATTTCACTAGCTCACACAAACTTTAAGGAAGTATGCAACATCTACGAGGGTTTAGGTGCTCCCACATACTCCCATGCTCCTCACAAAAGCCTCCCGTGAGTGAAAACAGTCCAAAACTGTGGCTGAAAATACCCATCAATATAAAACTTTTCATTTGGGATGGCAAGCCTTCTTATTTGAATCTGAATGTGATGTTATTGGCACTGGCCCTTCACACTCTACAATTGAAGCATTTTGATCCCACTTTAACTGCCATGATTCTGTCCTGTTAACTAAGCAGTGTGGGGAAGTCCTAGAAGTTACTTCCATTTTTATTTTTGGCTGATTTGTAAGGTGGTGAAGCCTGGAAGAAAATTGTCCCTCCCCACACCGTACCCAGTTGCCCACCCCTGACTTAGGCGATTAAAATGTCAGCATTCCTTTTCTAGCAAAACCCAAGTACATGGTCCCAGGAACTGGCAAGCATGTATAATAGTCACCATTTTTAGGAGAGCTGTTGCCACCACATTTGATGCAGGAAATCCAGAACAGGAGAAAATGCTCCCGGCAGATGGCTGTTGGCTTCCTCATCAGTGGGACAGTGAATCTATTCCAGATTTTAGTCCCACCTTTAAAGGCTCTGTCAAAGTTGCTGACCCTATCTTGGGCATCAGATTGGCTTGTTCAAACTGAACCTGAAACCCAGAGCAGATTCACTGCTCCACTGTCAAGGAAGGCTTCAACTTCCACAGCCTTGCTCAAAGGCCTCCAAAGAGAGTAAGGGCCAAGGAGAGGAGGGCTTGTCCCTGTGCCTTTGGTAATGGAGTCAATGGTGTGGCTGCATATTCTGAAGTGCTGACGTGCACCAATTCCTACATCCATGCCCCCATGGAGAGAGCAAAAGTGCAGGCAGCTGCTATGATCCATATAAACAAACCAGTTCTAATATTTTTCATCTGTACCTGGAGGAGATGGCAAAAATGATCATATTTGGAAAAGCTGAAGGCTGTAGGAAAAGAGGAGGACTGCTTTACAGATGGATTGATTCAATAAGGAAAGCCACAGCCCTGAGCAGGACTGTTAATGACAAGGTGTCATTAAGGTCTCTTGTTTACAGAGGCACTCTTTATTGAAGCTGACTTGACAGTATATAACAACAACAACAACAAGGGAGTCTTTGGGGAGACTAATGGCTCTTAATTGCTCATTTGAGACCAACACACCCCAACACATCTTCCATCACAACACTACTCGCAATAGTCTATTGTTACTGGCAAAATCCATTCCCACTTCCCACCTGGTTAAACATAGTGATGAGCTTCAGAATACTGGAAAATGATTTTATCATCTCCACTAATAAAAAGGTACCAGTGCTTCGGCTGTGTAAGCCACAGCTCACTACACTACTGAATCAGATTGTGCAGTCTGAATATTTCCATGTTTTCTTTGCATACAAATGCAGCAGGTTCAAGAAAAGCCTCTGGGCTACAATTTCCTTGACCTACTAGCTGTGTGCATGTCAAGACCTAGCCCACCATTTGGCAGAGTGAGGTGGCTACCTCAGATGACAGGTTTTATGTGTTATGAAAGGGCAGCAAATTGCTCATTCTTCAATTTGTTATTCTTGTATTTTTATTGCTGGGGAGGAGAAGGAGAAAATGCTTGTGGGAGGGCTTTTTAGCTCAGGTACTAAAATAACTTAGCTTGCCTTGAATATTATGCACAAGGCATTTATTTGTTGTTCTGCCTCAGGCAAGAAAAATCTTGGATAGGCCCTGGTCTATGTGAAAGTAGTAGCTTATGTGGAAAGTTTCAGTCTTCTGCTTGACGGTGGAACACCCAGCAGTAGTCAGCAGGTCTCTTCCTAGAGGAATTAATTTTGTAAATTAGCTGCTGTAAGTTCTGCTAATTTCTTGTGCCGCCTGTTCTCTTTTATTTGCTCTTGGTCTCTCAGCAGTGCAAGAGTTTTAATACTGAGCAATGATGGATGCTGATTTCTAGTCAGTGTGTTACCTCAAAACATGGCTGAATTAGGGTCCACTCACAATGCCAGTACCTCCATGCAAAAGTTGGAAATATTAGCTCAAATTAGGAGGCAAGCAAGAGGGGAGTTACCTAGATCTTTTCACCAGTGTTTATGGGGTGTTTGCAGGGAAGAGCCAGCCAGAGATTAAAAAGTAAGTTCAAACATGTTTTATTGGGGGAATTAACTACACAAACATACAGAAGAGCCAGTCATGCACTCATACAAAGCTAACTGAAGGACGAAAGGCTTTGGATAGCAAGATTCAGAGTGCAGTGGGTAATATTTACTGGTCTTGGAGAGCAGAGAAGAAGCACTAATGTGGCTTAGATTTGTGTCTAAGGACAGTACACAGTCAGGAATCGGAATGACAGTATGGTTACCAGCAAGTACTGCATCTAGCTGGCTAAAACTGGGAGTCTTTATGAATGATTTCTGCCTGAGGACAAGGGTGTGAATGGCTCTCCAGCCAAGCAAACAATGGAGTTTGTACAGTGGACAATGAGATCTGGATTAACGATCTTAGCATTAGGTGACAAAGGAATAATGGACATTGTGATAACTCTGCAATGGCTGTACAGATGTGAGGACAATGAGGGGATTTGCAGGTCAGTGGCAAGATGGTCGAAATAATTGAACTATTGTTCAAAAGGTAAAGTCATTAAGGCTAACTTAAACCTATTATCTCTGGAGTTACTTGGTGATTTCCTGACTATGACCTGGCTACCCCTAGAGGGGATCTCTGACCTACTTTGCAGTGCATATGGTCAGCCAGCTTCTTCCTCTTGTCCAGCTTGGCCATACAGTCATGTCAGGGTATATTTTATATTAAAGCCAAATAATGGACTGTCAATCCATTCCTCATATGAGCCTGGACATTAAAGGATTATTTAAGATCCTGAAAATATTTCAGCAATGGGCTTGAACACCTTGGATAGCCACTTTAAAGTACAAACTAAAACCTCACATGGATTCACTGTCCTACTGACATTGAAGCCACTGCAAATCCCTAGTAATTGTGTAGGATAATATTTCTTGTTACCATTTTCCCTCCACCTGGGCTAGAAGAAGTGTGAGCTACAGCGTGGCCCTGGGAACATGTGTGGGCTTGGAGGTGCAGATTCCCCAGTTTTACTGTTGCCCTCAAAGTCTGTCATCCACCAACAAAAAAATAAAAATAAAAATGTGTTTTTCACTCCCAAATAGTAAATGGCTTTTTCTAGAAGAGTCCACAGCTGCAGTTAACCTTAAACATGCTCCCTCTAAACCCAATCACCCAGATAAATGTGGAAGGCACCAATGGAAGCGACCTCCATTTGCATTTTTTTTTTTGGCCTATCTTTCACTCAAAAATGTGCTGGTGTGGCCTTCTGGGAGTCCATGCAGCTGAAATTTGCCTCCCCTCCCATGCATTGCCCACCCATGGTTTATGCAATTCATAACTTTGAAATATTATCCATTTCTCTGCCATCACCATACTACAACATAAGACTTGAATCCTGTTGGTTATTCCCAGTTAGAACCAATTGCTGAATGGTGAACCGACATATTAGTAAATCCTATTGATTCAGTGGGTCTGCTTTTTTCATCACTAACAACAGGATTCAGGTCTGAAAGGCAAAATATATAAAGAGACAAAAATCCACAGCCTGACCATACTTCATGGACAGAGTCTACATACAGATCACACAAGGAGGTACCAGTGTGCATCCAGCTCATATACCAGAGGTTCTCCCCACAAAACACTAAACACCTCTGTCCGTGTCTCAGCTTTAGTAGAGCAGCATGGAAATATTACCAAGCAATTGAGGAATAAAAAAAGAACACCTTCTTCAGAGGTACACATAGGTCACATATAGGGCCAGAGAAATGGTTTGGCCCCACACTTTTCCTTGATTCCATATAAGTACATTGCGTGAATGGAGCACATTTCTGAAATATGCTTCTTAAAGATGGGTCCACGGAAACTATGCACAACACTTAAAATCTGGATCTACTCCAGATTTACATAACAGTATTGCCATGCTTTTGGTTTTGTTGTCAATCCCGTGCAAAAATAATCCCAGGAAAATATCGCTTCCCCTAATGCACACAAGAAGTGTATCACAGCAGGGCCAATTTCCCAGCAATGAGAAACTCTTGACTTCTCATGGTGATCCATCCTTGCCCTGTCCCCTTTTGTGTGAAAGCATGGTTGTTTATTTACAGATAAATCTTGTTTCTTACTTTCAGGCATGAACAGTGAATGCTGTCTCCGGCTGTTACTAATGATCCCTTTTCTGCTGCCTGGTTTCTTTTTTCCTGTCTGCACGGTAAATTCAACTGTGCCTGCTGAGCGTAAGAGAGACGGAGGGCCAGACCCCAACAGATATGCATCTCCACATTTTTGATCTTCCAGAGGAAGGCCAGTCATCATCTGATCCCTTGAAATGTATCCGCATGTCACACCATTAATACCACACCACTCAGGCATTGCTGTACAATCAAGCACAGAGAAACAGCACATTATTGAAAGAAAGGACAGATGCTTTTTAAATAGTTTCTTTTAAAAAAAAATAATAACCATCATTTTATTATATATATAAATGCATGCATGCACTTACTTGGGAATAAGGCCCATTAAACTCAGTGGGGTTTAGGGGAAAACATGCATAACATCTGGCTGTAACGAGTGTTTAGGGAGCAGATAACAACATTTTTCCTTATTCATAAAGACTTTGTAACTATTCCCGCCTGTTTCTTCACTGTCAGAAACACTGCTTGCCTATATTTCTGGCCAAAGCAAATAATTCGTTTGTAATGCTCCCTCCTGCTCTCTTTCTCTAGCCAATTTTACCTCCAGGTTTCTTCTTTGTTAGTACAAGACAGGAATGCATTTGTCTTGCAAATGTTGCCAGCAGCTCTGAAGCACATTGCATTATTACGTTAAGTTGTTATGAGTTCATGTATGTGTATGTTTGCATGCACACACACACGCACACACATGTAGGAGTGTGTGTGTGTGTCTACCAGCACTATCATTTCTTTCTTTAGACTCTGGGAGTGTTGTAAGGGCCACCCCATATGGTTTATCTCTGCCATTCCAATGGACATCACTGAGGAAGGTGGAAGCCAAAAAGTATGATGCTCTTATTAAATTCCCATTTTCAATCATTTTAATAATTTCAATAATTAAATTTCAATAATTCTATAACATTAGCTTTGGTTTCATAGTATCATTCTGAGATCCAGGTTTTATCTGAAAATTATGTTAGTTGCTTATTTCATTAGCCAACCAAACAGTCCATTTGTAGTAGATTTCTATTCATCTTGTCCAAACTATCATAAGGATATTTAGAGAAAGCCATCCATTGTTATCAAATTCTTAATGTCTTACTAGAGCCATGAGTAAGATTCCTAATATAGCTTTCCTCCAGGCACCATATCTATGGAGATTCTGGTGAAACCTGTCCTTTAAACACTGTATCATACCCTGTACATATCTTAAGAAGACGGTCACTTTTAGGAACACAGTCACTGTCAGGAACTAAGATATTAAACAAAACTTCATTGGCTGATCCCGCAATCTTATTTATATGATGCAGATGTTGAGGATAACATCTTGGGTCGGTGGGAAAAACAATCACAGATCTGTGTACATACTTCAGGAATTACAAGTTTGAGATCGTAGCTAGGAGCACATTCACATTACAGAATTATGGCACTATTATTCCTCTTTAATGCCATCTTACAGAATCCTGCAATTGTCAGTCCAGGGAGGGGCACTTAGAATTCTCAGCCAGAGGGCTCTACTCATGTAACAGACTACAAACGCCAGGGCTCCATAGGGTGGAACCATGGCAGTTAAAGCAGAATAGTAACATTATAACTGTGTTTTGTGAACAGGCTCCAGGAAGTTTGAGCAGCCAATGGCTAGACATTTTAACTCGGAATACTATGGTGTCTCAGATTTGTCTGTGTTTGGAACTGAAGTACAATCTCTTTTGACTACTTTGGGTATAAGAGAGAATTTCTGCAACCACAGAATTAAGATGTTAACACTTTATGGCAGGGCTTTCCAAACTTTTCATGTTGGTGACGCACTTCTTTGACATGCATCATTTCACGACACAGTAATTCAGTTTTTCTAGCAAACCAGAGGTTAAAATAACCCCTTATAAGAGATACAGACACATACATAAGTTGTAATAACAAAATGTATGGGGACACAACAAATCTCATGAAAACTTTTAATATATTTTTTAAATATATATGATTTATAAATAATAACTTACATTTCCAAGATTGTAGGTGACACACCTCCACACTTCAGGTGACACAATAATGTGTCATGGCACACCATTTGGAAAGCCCTGCCTTATGGTCTTAACCTACAGGAAAATACATAACGCCATCATCTACTTATGAATGTTGGAAACAGAGTGTTCTTAATTGCCACCTTGGATGCAGCTCACTTTTATTTTTAGCAACTAAAGAAGGCAACAACTGAAACATTTTGCTAATTAATGAAATTCTTTTTTGCATGATTTTGGACAAGTCACATTCTCTCAGCCTCAGAGCAAGGCAATGGAAAACCTCCTCTGAAGAAATCTGGCCATGAAAGTCCTAGGATAGGACTTCAAAAAGCCAGAGCCAACTTGATGGCACATTAACAAATGGTGAATGTCACCCCAAGTCTGCTAGGTAGATGAATATACTTCTTCATTCCATCCCGTTAATAGTAGATCACTCCATTCCTGTGCTGAACAATTCTCAGGACAGTTAATGAACTTCTCATAACACAATAGTATAGAAAGGTTCTGTGGATACAGAGGAGTCTGAGGATGCTTTGGAATGGCCACAGTGCAGACCTTTGCGTAGATGTGGACTTCCCCTGACAACAAAACCCATGCCATTTTCCAGAAGTGTGATCTTGCCTGATTTTGGAAGCTAAGCAGGGTCAGGTGTGGATTAATAGTGGGATGGGAGAGAGCCAAGGAGGTCCAAGTAGGGCTAGGAAAGAATCCTGCCTGAAACTTTGAATGGTCCTGGCAGCCAGAGATGACAGTACTGGGCTGGATGGACCAACAGCCTAATTCTACATAAGGGCGTTTCTTTTGCTCCTATGTCCCTCTCAGCAAGAAAAGAGTATTACCTCAAAACATGGATGACTCGGAGGTTAACCTGCAATGTCAATGCCTCTGTGGAACAGTGGAGAATTATTAGCTCAAAGGGAAGCCTGTGAGATTGGGGTAAACTTACACGATCTCTCCATCTTCTTATACAGGTACTACTGCAGGAACATCAGTTGGTGATTGAAAGTATGTTTCATTGGAGAATATCACAATCACACACAAGAGTCAAGCAGTTTCAAAACCACACACGGGTAACCAAAGGAAAGGAAGGAAAATTCGATGACAAGAAGTTAGGGCAAAGTTGGTAATATTTACCTATCCTGCAGAGAAGAGATGAAGCAGTATGTCTCTGACTAAGGGTTTAAGGGTAGTACAAGAATGAGAATTGGAGCAGCAGACTGACAGCTTATGCCTAGAGTCCTACAAATTTTCTGGCTCAGAGCCAGGGTTTCAATACCCTGCTTCTTCCCTGAAAAGGAAGATGTTAATGGCTCTCTGGTAGAGCAAATAATGGGGTCCAGAATGGGCTAATGGCTTTAGCATTAGGTGACAAAGCACTGATGAGAGTCATGATAGCTACTTAATGGCTGGACAGGTGAGGAAACAAAGGAGAATTTCAGCGGAAGCAGGTTGAAGACAATCAGTTGCTCTGTTGAGGCAGTTTTGTGTTCTTGTTTTGTAAGGTTGAATAGTAGAGGGGATTATTGCAAGTTCATTAACACTAGAGCTTCCAGTCTGATCCTTCAAGTATGACCTGGCCATGCCCTGAGGACCAATCCAACCTACTTTCACACATGATCAGCCAGTCGTCTTTGCCAGCATGGCTTTTCAGCCATAAAAGTGTTTAATTTATATTTCATGCCAATTAAATAATCCAATTATATCATATCATGCAGTGGGAATGTACAGCATGATAACAAGAGATTCCACCTAAATGTTAGGAAGAACTTTGTACCGTTTAAAAGCTATTCAACAGTGGAATGTGCTTCCTTGAAGGATGGTAGAGGCTCTTCCTTTGGAGGGCTTTAAACAGAGGCTGGATGGACACCTCTCAAGAGTGCTTTGGTAGTGTCTTCCTTCATGGCAGGGGGTTGGACTAGACGGCCCCACAACTCTAAGAGTCTATGAATGCTACCTGATAAAATCCAAGGAACTATTTGTCCCCCAATAGCCAAAAGCAGGCAAATAACAGTCAAGAAAGAATCAGGACAGATGGGCAGGTGTAGTAGAAGTGATCTGAACCACACATGGAAAAATCTGTCTATTTCACTTTATCTTGCTTTCAATTTTTTAAAAATAACCTTATGGTGTTCTAGTTCTAAGCCAGCATCCAGCATCAGTAATAGACTGGATAAGGGAAGAAAAATTGTGGCTTAAATCAAACAAGACAGAGGTAGCCCTGGGAAGTCAGAAGGTAGATCAGGGAATAGGAATTCAGCCTGCATTGGAAGGGGTTACACTCCCTTGGAAGATATAGGTTTGGAGTTTCACTGAACTCCTTGAGTTAGTTCTGAATCTGCAATGGCAAAGAATACTTTACAGAAATAAAGTTAGTGGGCCAACTGCACCTGTTCCTGGGCTTGTCAGATCTGGCCAAAGTGCCACATGCCTTACTTGCTTTTGGATTTTCGTAGTGTTTTATCTGGGGCTGCCTTTGAGGAGTGTTTGGAAATTTCAGTTGGATTAAAAAGCTGCAGCCAGATTGTTAACTGTGGTTGGTTACAGAGAGCATACGTCTCTTTTGCAGTTCCATTGGCTACTAGTTTGTTTCCAAACACAATTCAAAGTGCTTCCTACATGAGTCTTCCAAAGCCATGAGACCTTTAGGGGAACTTCTCTCACCCCACCACTTTCATTGGCTTGTCTGGTGGAAACACAAGCAGAACTTTCTCAGTGACAGTTCTGAGGTTCTGGAAGCAGAGAGGCTAAAATAATCCTCTCTTTGCTGTTCTTCCATTGGCAGGCAAAGACTTGTCTTACTCCGAAAGCCTTCCAGCAAATGAAGGGTTTCAAAGAAAAGACTTTTAATTGGAGACCATAGTGCTTTTAGATGTACAGCTTTTAAATGGCATATTAATTTTAATTGTGTTTTTTAAACTCTATTTTATGCTACTGATAGTTAGCAATTCCAATTCAACACTATTGTCATTGAATGTACAAGGATTCAAGTTTTTCAGACCTAAGCAATGAAAACCCTGAGTCTAGACAGATGGATTTGTCAGTTTTGCTCTTCTCCTCTCTCCTGACTACCCCTACCATTGGATTTGTTTTAAAAACTCAAGTTCTTTCTGTCCCATATGTTAAGATATAAGTAGATGCTCATCAAAAATGCTGAAAGAAAGTTACTACCTGTTCTGAACCCAGAGACCCATTAGCTAAATTCTAGGCCACTTGCTTTCAGAATAGTGAATATTTTAACTGACATTGCACTGAAATTTCTCAAAGTTTTCTTTTGGGCAACAGAAGGTACCATTTTGAGGCTCAGAATATTTTACCTGAAAGAGGTACCATCCTCTGAGGGCTTTCCCCCCAGTGAAGCTGTAATCTTTCAGCAATTGCAACTTCTTGGTTGAAAACATTAAGTCACCATCTTGTTCTGAGTCAAAATGTTGGACCAATTCACTCACTTTTGTCTAGACAAGCATCTCTTGACCTGGTGTCTTCCGACTGTATCTAGGTCAGCTTCTATCATCTCCAG
Organism: Ctenosaura bakeri; assembly: GCA_948474755.1. NCBI lineage: Eukaryota > Metazoa > Chordata > Lepidosauria > Squamata > Iguanidae > Ctenosaura > Ctenosaura bakeri. Next base: position 72,219 of record CAOLHI010004747.1, read on the forward strand.
TCAGCAGAACCAATGGATAGGGGAGTTGTAATCCAACAAAGTTAGAGAGTACCAGGTTGGCTAAGGCTTGTCTGCACTGTAAATGGAGTCTCCAAGGTATCAATGACCTTCCCTATCTCTATCTGGCAATACACCATATAGAACAGATATGAGCAAATGCAAGGGAGCTGGGGGGCATATTCCTCCCAGTGCTCCCATGTGAGGCTTCTGAGCAAATCCAACTACCTCTATTTTTCCTCTGCAGTCTCTCTCAAAAATGGTGACAGAAATTAATGTTGCATCACTGCCTGTCTCCATTTTGAGAGGGATTCTAGAAGAAAAAAGGTACATTTGGAGATAGCATGAGGATCTGTGATGATTTTGGGAATGGGGTTGGCGTGATTTCTTGTGTTTCCAAATGTTTGTGGAGCTTTTTACATAGCTTTGGAACAAAAATTGTCCCTAAATCACGCCACTTTCTTTTCTTTTTTTAAAAAAAGAGAGTTTGGGGGCTCTTGCAGACTGTTGAGAGGCTTCAGGGGCCACAAAAGTGGGGCCCAAGAGCTGCCTGTAGTCCAGGGGCAACACTATGAATACCCCTAGTGTAGTGAAAACCCTACCTTTAGAGAGAATGAAGCAAAGTCATGTATTACAGGTAATGATCCATATTTGACATTGTTTGTTGTTGTGTGCCTTCAAGCCATTTCTGATTTATGGTGAATCTATCACGGGGTTTTGTGGGGCTGAGAGTGTGTGATGCACCCAAGGTCACTGAGTAGGTTTCCATGGCTGAGCAGGTAATCAAACCCTGATTTTCTGGGTCATAGTCCAGTGCTCAAACTGCCACATGATTACTTGGCTCTACATTGTCTACAAGTGCATAGCTAAAGAACATCTTTTGGTCCAATGGCTCTACACTGCGAGATGGAGGTCTGTTCAGCTGGTGATTGGGGTGCAGGAGGAAGACACGTCCATCCCTTGTTCCCACCAGTGAGCAAGGCTGCAACAATTAGAAAATTCCTTATCCCAGCCTTGTTCGCTGGTGGGAGGGGATGGACACATCCCCCTGAGCTCTAATTGCCAGCTCCTGGTGCAGCTGCTACCTGGTAAAGTAGGTTTGGGAGGGTATTTATGATTGTGATGATAGGGCCACAATTGTGACTGCATAATATTAGTGAATATGGAACAGTTATGGATCTGTAATTATAGGTTACAGATCTATAACTACAATGCAGAATGCCAACCAGGATCATTAAGGTTTAATAAGTTTATAAGTTTCTTCCAGGTCTGGTCCTGGCTCCACTGATAGTAGCATCAGAACAGTCAATAGCAATAACAAGCCCATCGCACAGAATTCTAGTGAGAATTGTGCGTGAGTGCATGTGTGTGTCTGTTTTCCCATTTACTACACAAGGGTGAACTAAGCCAAGATGCATATTTTAGTCTACATAATCTCTTCCCTGTATGGATAGAGACATAGCTTAGCAAACATTCAAATAATACAATCTCAACATATGAATAGTAGACTTCACTGTAGGGTAAGATTCATCTATTTCTTGTTTAGGAAAAGCCAAGGTGATTCTATGAGAGAATGGAAAGAATTAAGTGATGCTTTATTAAGGATATTTACTGAAGTCTGAGGGAATTTGGAACAGATTTTAGAAATCCATTTCAGAAAGTCAGTCAGTTTGTACATGGCACACAGCTGGAAGACTCAGGGTGTTCAGAGTGAATTTTCTCTCCTTCAGGTGCTCAGAAGGGTGCAAAGTGAGCCACAGAACTCTTTGAAAGGTAAAGTTTTAAGGAAGGTTCCAAGAGAAGAAATGCTGCAGTGAAAAATATGGAAAAAACCTATGGCTGGTTGAATGCTATGAATAATCATCAAAACATATGGGTGGGAGATGAAAGAGGAAGATAGGAGCGACAGGGGAGCAAATGCAGCTCAGGAATTTCATTGGAAATTCTGTAGGGGAGTCTGAGAACTCTTTGGGGAGAGTTAAAGTGCTTGTTCACATTACTAATTTATTGTGGGTCAATGGTGAGTCCAAACTAATTTAGCACACCTACTTGGAAACCATTTGGGAATCCCTGTGGATTTGGTCAGAGCCTCCTTTAGCATTCAGTGATATTGCTCTAAAGAAAAACATGTTTCTCCCCTCTCAACTTACTATGATACAAGAACATATAGGAACAGAAGTTCCATCTTAATGATGTCTCTGGACACACTGGTGAGGATCTTGTTGGTATAATACTTGTAAGTTCCCCTGCAGAAGTGGCTGGACATTTTGTCTAATGCAAAATTGTCACATGTAGTTTCAAGGTTGCAGAAGCAGAGTGATGCATGTGGCACCCTTGCACATTGATGCATGTTATGCATTTGTTTGTGCAAGGTAATAATTCATTAACAAGATGTTGTTGTACAACTGTTGTGTAAATCCCTGAGCATAAAGTTACAACCTGTCTTTTTGATATACATTCTCTCCCATATCACATTTGTCCATCTTTGACTTAAAAAGTCACGCTGTTCCCCAAGATGATTCAACTGATAGCATATCTGTTTGGGTTTAGTAGGCTCAAACATGAAAAGAGCTCTCCAAGGTGCTAAACCCCATGTCAAACATAAGGTCAGCTCCCTGGATAGCTTCAGAGTGGGTTTGCTGCCCCTCTGACATGGAATCCACTGGCTGCCATCAGTGAGACTTGAGCAGCAGATTAACCACATTTCTCCATGCCCTGAAGATCATAGCACAAACAGAAAGCAAGAATCTCCTAAAACCAGAGAAGCAATACTGCATGCCTAGCTTGCATTGGAGGAATTCTTGAACTCCTCTGCTGAAAAGCACACCTCCAGCATAACTAGAAAAAGGTAATTTAAATAACTATATAAAACAGCCCATGAAAATAGTGCTATCTTTAGTGGTTTTGTAGCTATGACTAAATGAGTCAGTAAGGCCCTTTCTGCACCAGGCAATTAGAACGGGGCAGTGCATCCTCGCAGGGAGGTCGTCTGCACCTTGGAGCAGACTAGGAGAGGACTACTTACTGGAGATCTGCACTTCAGTCCACTCCAAGATGACCCCAAGTGGTCCTCCAGTGTGTTTTTGAAAGACCGGAAAAAACAGGTCTTTATTATCCTGGAACGCGCCATTGCATTCCTACTCCCTTGTGCAGATTCGCAGACTCGCACCAATGCGAACCTGTGATCTGTGGAGGGCGGGCTTTAGGTGTAGCGAGCTTCAGCAGTTGGTCAGGACCCACGACCAACCGGAAGCTGCCTTTTTGGAAGCTGGAAGCCGCTATTTTGGAAGCCGAAGCAGTGCAGATCTACTGACCTCGCACTGCTCCGATTCGCCCTGGACCAAGGAGGAGCCCTGCGGAAGGGCTTCAGGGACAGTCTGCGTTGCTTCGGTCCCCAGAAGAAGCGATAGGTAACAGCATGGAGTGATTCCCTCGCCTCGTGCAGAAAGGGCCTAAGTCTCTGAAGACCAGGGAATGGAAGCAGAACTTGAATCTTGAGCACTTGATCAGCTTGTGAACATCAGAGAAGCACTTGCTTCTCTACCGTGGGATCAAACTGTTGGGCTCTTCAGGGCCTGGTCTGAGCCAGCATATTTCTTCTTATGTTCTTAAGTACTGAACAGCAAAACAACTCACCTGGTCAAAACCTTCCCCACTATGATGAAATGTATATATAAATGTATTGTATATAGCCATGTTTAAATATTTGAAGGGATATCATGTCAAGGAGGGAGCAGGCTTGTTTTCTGCTACTCCAAAGACTAGGACAAAGAAAACTGGATTCAAGCTGTAGGAAAGAAGATTCTACTTGAACCCCAGGAAGAACTTCTTGATGGTCAGAGCTGTTCAGCAGTGGAATCTGCTGCCTCAGAGTGTGGTGGAGTCTCCTTCTTTGGAGGTTTTTAAGCAGAGGCTGGATGGCCATCTGTTGGGAATGCTTTGATGGGTGTTCCTGCATAGCAGAGGTTTGGACTCGATGGCCCCTGGGGTCTCTTCCAACCCTATGATTCTATGAGTCTATCTCTTTAATGTGTGGTAACTATTTCTAAATCAGGATGTATACTTATAAAGAATGTATACATATAAAACAGAGGTGGGCAACTGCTTGGTGGCTGGGTACAATTTCCTTCCAGACCCCCTTGTGGACTGTAACCCCCACCCACCCACAACAAGTCCTAATGCTCTGCTTTCCTCTGTTGTCCCTCTCAAAATGGTGACAAGAAGTGATGTCACCTCCTGACACCATTTTGAGAGAAACTGCAGAAGAAAACAGGCATTTGGAGTAGCATGGGTTCCTGGCGTGTTTGTCTTCTTTTATTTTTGACTCTACTTTGTCTTTTGTTTCTCACACTGAGGCTGTAGCAAAGTCATGTCAATATTTTCTTTGTAACATTGCCAAAATCAGAACTTTTCTTTCTGCTTCCTCTGCTAAGACCTTAGTTCATGCCTTGGATATTTCCCACCTTGATTATCGTAATCTTCTTTTGACTGGTCTTCCACTATATCAGTTTAGTCCTTTGGTTTCCGTTCAGCATTCTGCTACTATGATTATCTTTTTGGCCCATCATTTTGATCATGTCACTCCACTTTTGGCAGCTCTTCATTAGTTATTGATTCTTTCTAGAATCCAGTAGAAGCTCCTTTAACATTCAAAGCCCTACACAACCTAGCTCTCCCTATCTTTCAGCCTTAATTTCTTTTTACCTGCCTGCTTCAAGATCTACATACCAGGAACACTGGGCTTCTCACTCAACCAAAGGCTTCCTCTTCCCTGCCTTGGCTTCATCCTTTTCTATTTGCTGCTTCACACTTTTGGAAAATTGCCTCCCAGAACACTTGTGACTGCTCCTTCCCTTGTTATTTTAAAATCTCAGTTTAAAAAATGTCTTGTTTTCCAAAGCTTTTGAAATTTTAGTTTAATGCAGTTTTATTACCTTGTACATTTTGATTACATGTGTTCGTCAGTTTGCTTTATTTTATATTGCAATTTTTTGTAATTTATCTGAATAATTTGTTTTTCAAGTGTATTGTACAGTTGTATGTAAGTGTGCGTACACATATATTTTAGAATGCATGCCTTTGTCAGGACCAACTGTTTTTGGTTGTTTTACTTATAAAGTGCCACATTGATGGTATATTATTATTATTATTATTATTATTATTATTATTATTATTATTATTGCATGTCCGGGTGGTTTTCTGCATGGTGTTGTGGCAAAAATTGTATCATTATTTTTTTTCCTTTTTTCTTTTATTATTATTATTTATTCTCAAATTAGATACACTAACAAAAAGGAAAAAACAAACAAAAAGAGAATGCATTATATACAAAGAAGGCAATGCCACCTAATAGAATACCAGAAGTACAGAAGTTACATACAATTATCAGTTTCTCCTTGATGAATATCCCCAATATAAATATTACATGAATAAAGTAAAGTGAAATAAAATAGAATCTATGATCCAGACTCGAAAGTGATAGCTATCCACAATCTCTCAGAGCGATTACTGACAGAGCCCCGATCTCTTTTCCAGGTAGTTACACACATCTTCCTGTTCTTCTCGGTATCTGTTCATAGATTTATCTTTCAACAATATAGTAGATTTATCTATTTCCATCAAATTATATATCCCATACAACCATTCATCTATTTCTGGCACTTTCCCTTTTTTCCCAGTCTCTGGCAAATAAAAAAATTGTACCATTATTTTTTTAAAATATTGTGGGCTGGGGGCTTCCAGGGAGCCTTCAGGGGCCACAGAAGTGAAGTCTATTGACTGCATGTGGTCTACAAACCAAGCATTGCCCCCACCCTTGTTAGTAGATGTACACTTCCACACGTTGATATTGTCTAATTGGTATGAAAGTAAGTTATATACACTTAAAGTTGAAAGGCCATGTGGAAAAGGGATGCTGTCTGAGAAGATATGCAAAAGTAGGTCAAAAGTAACCTCAGTATGGCCAGGTCATAAGTTCACTGTGGATTATCTGGGAAAGCCTGACTCAATGGCTCTAAACTAATCCTTCCTACTGCCCACAGAAAACAATAGCCAAGCCAAGGTGCAGAGGCAAGCACCCTGCTGTGCACATTTCCTACTGAAACCTTCCCCAGTCATATTCTCCAATCAAGACATTGACACAATCAGCCCATTCCAGACCTCTTTTGTTTACTGTGCCCAAAACAATTAACTCACATCCTTTCAGGGAGGGAAATAGAGTATATAAATCCTTGATTTTGAACAGTCAAATACAGTACTTCGCTTGCTGGTTGCCATGCTGTTGCTCTGATTCCCAGTTGTGTACTGCCCTTAGACACACAAATCTAAGCCACATTGCTGCTGCTTCTTCACTACTCTTCTGGACTGGTAAATATTGCCTATTTTACCCTGAAATCTCATTATCTTAAGCTTTCCTCCCTTTATCCTTCAGTTAACTCTTGTATGAATCTCTGGCTGACTGTTTCCTGCAATGACCCCATAAATATTAATGGAAAGATCTTGTTAGGTTATCCCCTCTTGCAGGCCTCCTAATTGAGCTAATTAATTCCCCATTGTTACATGGAGGTACTAGCATTGCAGGTAGACCCCTGAGTCATGCACATTTTGTGTCAACACCCTGATATAAAAAATAAATCATATGCAACCAATTTAATGTAATTTAAAGCACTCTTCATTGTTTTGATAGTATTGCCTCTTTTCTGGTCATACATCCTGTGGCCACCTTAACCGACACACATATCAAAGTACAATCTGTATTCTGATGTTTGCACAACAGCCTTTAGCAGCATTTTTACATGATGGACAGATTCCTCTGTCCTTGACGTAACTTCAAATACAACAAAAAATAATGGACTGCTTGGGAATGGATGATGCCTTTTGATATACAAAGAGCCAAAGGGATTCCTCCAAATGGTGTTTATTTGTGGACTGAAAACACCTTCCCTCCTTTTCTCCTGTATTAGCATAAAATGCATTTAATACAACAGGAAACATTTTGAGATGCGAGATGGAGAGGCAGACTGCAGACCCTTCGCCTTATCCCTGCATCACCTGTCCCTTGAACTGACAGCAGAGGATGAATGGCTGCATTAGATATAAAGGAGACGGACCGCCTTTCAGATTCTCCAGGAGCTGAAGAGGGGAAAGGGAAAGATGGGAGAGAAGGAAACTTGGCAGGGACGTCTCACCCTGGCTTTCAACTGTCAGTTGAAGCAGTGACACAAGCTCACTAATACACTTTAGCCGTCAAACATCTGTTGTGTTGCTTTTAATGAGGCTATTACTTCCCATATGTGCGGCATTATGACTTGATTTTAGCTTGTACTGTCTCGCAAGAAGTGAAAAGGATTCAATGTTGGCACAGCATATATTCCTGAATCCACACATTGTCAGTAGAGTTCCTAAGTCTCAGGGCCTGTATTCTCTTTTCCATTCCTAAGGGTGAAGGGGAAGAATCTCAGAGTAAGAGAAAAGTGTGCGCGTGTACATACACATACATTTTTACTTTATTTTAGCAATCTGATCTAACAAATGGGTCATGGAATCATAGAATCATAGATCTGGAAGAAACCACAACAGCCATTGAGTCCAATCCCCTGCCATGCAGGAACACACACTCAGCTCACCCCCAACAAATGGCCATCCAGCCTCTGTTTAAAAACCTCCAAAGATGGAGACTCCATCACACTCTGAGGCAGCATATTCCACTGTTGAAGAGTGGAACTTCCTCTTTCTGTCAGGAAGTTCTTCCTGATGTTTAGGTGAAATCTCTTCTCCTGTAGTTTGAATCCCTTGCTCTATATCCTAGTCTCTGGAGCAGTAGAAAACAAGCTTGCTCCATCTTTAATGTGACATCTCATGTGGAGTGTCACAGGGTTCTGTCCTGGGCCTAGTGCTATTTAACATCTTCATCAATGACTTGGATGAAGGAGTGGAGGGCATGCTCATCAAATCTGCAGATGATACCAAATTGGGAGGGGTTGGCAATATCCCAGAGGACAGGATCAAATTTCAAAATGACCTTGACAGATTGGAGAGCTGGGCCAAAGCTAACAAAATGAATTTCAACAGAGAAAAATGTAAAGTCCTACACTTGGGCAGAAAAAATTGAATGCACAAATATAGGATGAGGGATGCGTGGCTGGATAGCAGTACCTCTGAAAGGGATCTAGGAGTCTTGGTAGATCACAGGATGAACATGAGTCAGCAGTGTGATGAGGCAGCCAAGAAAACCAACATGATTCTTGGTTGCATCAATAGGAGTATGGTGTCTAGATTGAGGGAGGTAATGGCACCACTCTATTCTACATTGGTTAGGCCTCATTTGGAATACTGTGTCCAGTTCTGGGCACCTCAATTCAAGAAGGATATCGACAAACTGGAGCGTGTCCAAAGAAGAACGACCAAAATGGTGAAGGGTCAGGAAGCTATGCCTTATGAGGGACAGCTTAGGGAGCTGGGTATGTTTAGTCTTCAGAAGAGAAGGTTAAGAGGGGACATGATAACCATGTTTAAATATTTGAAGGGATGTCATGTCGAGGAGGGAGCGGACTTGTTTTCTGCTGCTCCAGAGACTAAGACAAGGAGCAATGGATTCAAGCATCAGGAAAGGAGATTCCACTTGAACTTCAGGAAGAACTTCCTGACTGTCAGAGCTGTCCAGCAGTGGAATATGCTGCCTTGGAGTGTGGTAGAGTCTCCTTCTTTGGAGGTTTTTAAGCAGAGACTGGATGGCCTTCTGTTGGGAATGCTTTGATGGGTGTTCCTGCATAGCAGGGGGTTGGACTGGATGGCCCCAGGGATCTCTTCCAACTCTATGATTCTTTGATTCTTCAAATATTTAAACATGGCTATTATACTACCTCTTACCCTTCTTTTCATCAGGCTAAACATACCTATCTCCCTAAGTCAGTCTATGTCTTTATGACCATTTCTGCCCTACACTGTTATAGTGCTATTATTCCACTTTCAACATCCTATGGAATCCTGGGGTTAGTAGTTACTGAGCTCTTTGGCCTCAGTAAACTACAAACTCCAGAATTCCACAGGAGGTTGAAACTGGAATAATGCTACTATAACAGTGTAGGACAGAAATGACCTATGTGTCTGTCTTTATTCCTCATTTGTTAACCCTGTTTTCTTTTAAAAAAAAAATTGAATGGCACCCTGTGATTGTTTGTGATATCATGCTTAATGACATCCTCAGGGGTTGCCTTCTGTGACATCACAAGGGGGTCATCCCTTGGTGTCAAGCTTCAGCCTTGAATCCCAGGGCTTGGAGTAGTCTTGACCTGGCATCATGGCCTAATTGTTAGCATTGCCATTGCACATTCCTATTTATGGTAGGGTTGGGAATTGTGTCATCCACCAGGTGTGGTTGGACTGCGTATTCTAGCACTCTGAGCCAGCATAGCCATTGTTAAGGAATGCTGGGACCTATAGCCCAACAACATCCAGAAAGCCACATGATTTCCACCACTGCTTCAAAGTGAAATGGGGATAGGAAAAATGCCACTTTCCCTTTCTCTACCGATGCAGATATTTCTAACATCATGTTCTTTCCAACAGGAAGAAGCATTTGCATTGAATCAATATTCTTCCCCATTTGCAGGAGCCAAATTCAGTAGCTATAGCTAGTGCCAGTATAAGCCTTTTTGGACCTGCTCCTGTACAGTTGTTAAAGATGAGGAGCCTCAATGATGGAGGCGAGGAGAGATGGCAGCCCTAATTCAGAACTAACATGGTTGAATGCACAAAGATTTAAGCCCAGGCTTTTAAGAATTAAGGACTCAGTATCCTTAACTGAGATGCTTAAGGACTTAGTATCCCTGATCTGACAGTTCCAATTTCTCCCACATTCACATTTCTTTAAATCTCAAGTTTCTGCTATTCCAGATATGAAGCAACTTGTGAATTTTGATACATTCCTATGAAAAGTAAAATGGGGAAACTATGCTAAACTGAAAAACAGTGCTATTGCTTACACATTCAGTGAATTGTTACTTTACTGTGTGCAAAGTGTGTGTTTACATGCTGATTCCTTTAATTTACACAAAAATATGCAGTTATTTTTTTCATATATTTTAAAGGGGAGTGGCACAGAAAATTCTACACCTCTGCACTTCACAGAACCAGTATGCTATAGTGGTTTGGGGACTGGACCATACAATAGACCAGGTTGGAGTGCAGTGCAGCCCTTCAGATGTTGCTGGACTGCAACTCCCAGCAGCCCTAGCCAGCATAGCCTATGATGAGGAATGGTGAGAACCGGTCCAGAAACATCTGAAGGTCTGTATACTGCCGAAGTCTATTATAAAATAACCAATTTATTACAATGTAAGCTTTTGTGGATCCAGTACTCTTAATCAGATGTACTTGAGGGTACACAAAAAAAGAAGGTGGACAACCCACAAGCTGTGGCCACATGTATCCTCTTGTCTTTCCCCACCTCCAGCTCTCACAGAAGTCACCAAAGCCCCAGTGCCAACAAACACCACCACTCACTCATCCCCTTATAAAAACCTACAAAGCCTTCATCTTCTTGTTTTCCCTCTCATTCTCTCTTTTCTCGCCTTCCGGTTGTATCTTCAAAGGAAAGAAGATGCTTTGCCCCATACGCTGGCTGGCAAATTCAGTGTTTGCCACCAACAATTTGGTAGCAATGTTGCAATCTGCAGTAGTTTCTGATACCAATTTAAGCTACCACGTGTACCTTGACCCCCAGAGTTTCCCTACAACTGGTCTATAAGGTGCTCCAAGTGCTTTGGGAGTTTTTGCTGGAACAGATGAACACATAGCACTCTGTAAAAATGGAACATTCTTAACTTTCTGTTTGGATTCTCAGATCTTATGGTTTGGATCCATCCTTCCAATCCTGAGGCAAGAGAGAGGAATCATAGGGCAAGAGTCTTGCCTTGCAAAATGTGCCATATATACCCATCATCATTTGTTAGACTTGTGTTTTGTTCAGATGAATGTTCTGTTTGAATGCTAGAATACTCTGTACAGCTGTGGTTGATGCTTAATGTATCATGCTTAATACTCCTTCTAACATCATCAGAGTCAATCCCTTGTGAGAGCACAAAGAGCCATCCCTAGACCTCAAGTTTAGTACCTGAACTCTCAGGACCCGTGATACTCTTGACCTGGCAACCCTACTTTCTGCCCTAAATAAACATTCATCTGTGGCTGAATATCACATGCATGGCAAACTGCAAATGCACAAAGCAGTTTAAGATGTAACTTGTTCTGGTTTTTTTTTTTTTTTCTCTATCAAATAACCTTGTGGTTCTCTTCTAAGAGCCATGAAGAATTCTGTCAGACCTGCCTAGGATTTGCAACTGCAGATCTTCCTTGTATTTGAGATGTAAGGCCTCAATTACCCAAAGCCCAGTGATGCTCTAGGTTTGCAAAACATCTTATCAGAACAAAAGAGAAGAATAGTCTCATATCCATTTTTAAGGCAGGCAGGCAAACCAAATCCAGGATTTTGTGGAAAGGGCCTTAGGCACCTATAAACCACACTCCAGGCCAAATCCTCCCTGTAAAGTACCTCGCAAGCTAAGTGCTAACATTTTAGCTGCATTTTCTGAAAATCACAAGGGCTTCTTCTAGGAGCCAATTATATGCAGGAAGGACACACAGCTTCATTTGCAGGGAAAAAGGAACAAATTTATTTTGATTTCTGATATCTTGCTTTGCTTTCCTGCTTAAAAATATCTTCAGTGTACCACTAAAGTTCTTGACAGTTCTTCTGATTCAAAACAAACACAATTTAATGTACAGACCAAGAGTTGGAAACTTGGCCTTCCAGATGTTTTAGACTACAACTCCCATAATTCTTTACTATCGAGCATGTTCACTGGAGCTTGTGGGAGAATTTCTGGTTAATATTCAATGAAAATAGTTTATATCTTTTTGCTTTTAAAAGAACAGAAGGTGCTCAAATAGCATACTGATGAAGGTAATGGTGATTAAGATGATTTTTTGAAGCTTCAGTATAAAACACATCTATGCATTATGACAATTGTTGTAAAAATATTGTAGTCTTCTTCCATGGCCTCTCTTCTCTTTAAGAAGTCATAAGAGCAATTAAACCAGTTTAAAATAAATTGCTGCATACACAGTCCTATAGAAGTGTCGTAAAAGTGCTATCAAATTATGCAGCTTGCATGTGGGAATTCTATCTGGCCTTTGGCCGTGTCATGTCCTATATGGAAGGGGTCTCTTCTGATGAGGAAAAGGAAGAGGAGAGCCAAGATAATAGGCTCCAGTCATGTCCGAGGTGGATGGCAGCCCTGCCTTGGAGCTAGAAGAGGCGTGCAGCTCTGCTCTGAAAGCAGAGCCTTGAGAATTCCATGTAGATCCTGACAAACAAGAGTTAGAGACACTCACTACACCTTTTTGAATGATGCAAATTAAGGCAGCAGCAACAAAGCAGCAGGAAATACCTTGGTCTGCTTTTGAAAGGAAACACTGCGATAATTAGGTCAGCCATGCTGATTTACAGCTAGCTATAGATTCAAGACAGGCAAAGGCAACCCTCCCCCTGACCCAAATCTTGAAAAAAAAAATAAAGACAGGTGTACCTTAGGGTTGCCATAAATTGGAAACAACTTGAAAGCACACAACAATAGCTTACAACAGCCAAGGTCATCTCTTTGCTGTAAGACAGCAAGGTCTGTTCTCCATTGTGTGATATTTCTTGCTATCATTGTGTGACATTCCTTGCTACAGTTTGCTTCTTGGACTATTCTTCTCAACAAATCTCTTATTGGCTATGGATCCTACTTTGACAGTTTTCATGCTCAGTTTCTGGATGGTATGGACTTCACTTCTGTTCTTACAGACACTCTGCATATGACCCCAGACTGACTTGGTTTCTCTATTTCTTGTTCTCTTTAAACCACTCTCCTGGACATTTGTGTTCTGAAGCAGAATGGTGGAGGTAACCCCTCAGCAATATCCCCAAAACTCCAAGTTATCCTCACTGCTGAAAAATCTCAACTTCAATGGCAAACTTTGCTGGAAAACACTGTTTCAGGATCCCATCCACCCCATATTCATAATCTATCTTGAAACAATCTCATATTGAAGGTGGAGCAAGTTTGTTTTCTGCTGCTCCAGAGACTAGGACACAGAACAATGGTTTCACACTTCAGGAAAAGAGGTTCCACCTAAACATTAAGAAGAGCTCTCTTGTGGCAAGAGCCACTCAACAGTGGAATATGCTGCCTCCGAGTATGGTGGAGTTTCATTCTTTGGAGGCTTTTAAACAGAGGCTGAATGACCATCTGTCAGGAATGCTTTGATTATGTATTCTTCTATGACAGGGGGTTGGACCTGATTGTGGTCTTTTCCAATTCTATGATTCTATAAGAAAATATATCTATGATTGAATATAACAGTATGTTTTGAGCATGATCAGGAAGCAAACAGGAGCTCATGAACAGAGAGAGTAAACAGGGGTGCTTTGTATGGTCCTTCAGTGGGAAAGTATGAGGTGGAGACCTCATGTGGTATGTCACTCCATGTACAGGACAAAACATAGACGGTGAGGGAACTGCTATAGTGACCTCAGTCATCTGGGCCATGTTTTCCTGTCTGAGGTTGCAGAAGGCTTTAGGTGCATCAAGCGTAAGTTGGTTGCTTTGCTGTCCTACTATGATATTCTTGTACACAAGCTGGTAAGGTATTGGTTAGATTTTGCTACCGTTAAGTTGATTTGTAGTTGTTTGACAGACCAAACCTAAAGACTGCTGCTCAGCGGTGGTTATTTATTATCCTGGAGAAAAGTGAGTGCTACAGGTTTCTGACCTGGGCCTGGTGTTGTTCAACATCTTTATAAATGACTTGGATGAAGAAATAGCCAGTGCATTCCAGCAATCTGCTGATGATGCCAAACTGGGAGAGGTAGTTAATACCCCAGAAGGTCAAATTAGGATTCAAGATGATAGGAAAAGAGTGGAGAACCAGTACCAAAGAAAGGGGGGTAGGGATAAATGCCAGGTAAACATTTAGGCAGGAAATTTAGATGCAAAGATATAGATGACACCTGGCTTCACAGGACTACATGTGAAAAGGATCTAAGAGACTTGATGGACTGCAAATTTAACATGAATCAGCAGTGTAATGCAGCAGCAAAACGTTCAGCACAATCTTTGGCTGCATCAACAGAAATGTGGTGTCCAGAGATGTAATAGCATCACTTTATTTTGCTTTGGTCAAGACTCACCTGGAATTTTGTATCCAGTTTTGCAGAGCATCCCATAAGCATATTGACAAGCTAGAATATGTTCAGAGGAGAGTGACTAAGATATCAAGTGGTCTGGAAAGCATGTTCTATGAAGAAAAGTTGAGAGAGATAGGTATGGTAAGCATGGCGAACAGAAAATTCCCCTCATGCTGATTTACATAATCAGTCAATGCGAAAGCACCTCCAAATTCTTGCTGGTACTTTCTTGGTCATATCACAAAGACTCTCCTCTGGAATGTCACTCAAACCTCTGACTCAGTCAAACCCCAGTCTCAGAATTTGGCCCTGAAATCTTAGGGAATGCTGATGACCTGACAACTGTAAATTTTGTGGTAAAGGTGTAGGGGGAAAAAATGGCAGGGGAGGAAAGACAGCAAACATTCTCATCCCTTTCCAGTTGGACAGTTTGTGGTCTTTACAATGTTCTTGGATTTCAACTCCCATCAGCCCTAGCCAGCACTGTCAGTGGGGAGAACTGCTTGGAATCACATTCCAATAACATCAAGAGAGCCATAAGTTGCTCACTTCTGTTCAAAATTAAAGCCAAATAATGAAAATCTGTGCCATTTCTGGAAGGTTCATACAGTTAAGAGTCTGTTGTTACTCTGACTTCTGGAGATCCCCTGGGGGACACCTTGATTTGCTCCAAAAATGCAAAGACTGGGGGAATTAGCGGAGCACTAGCCTTGGCAGAACAAACAGCAGGGTAACCCAGCGAGATCTTTAACCCAATTTTTATGGGGTCAGACCACACAAAAACCAGCCAAAGATTAAAAAGTAAGCTAAAAATGTGTTTTTACTGGGGGAATTCACTAATGCATGCACACAAGATACATACTGTCAAGCATTCACATAAGAGCTAACTGAAGGAGAAAGGGAGGGGAAAATATGGATAGAAAGGCTGAGGGGTTTGGGGTTATATAGTTACCATTCCAGAAGAGTAGTGAGGAGCTTGAAATGTGACTTAGACTTCTGTCTAAGGGCAGACAGATCAGGATTCAGAGTGACGTAGTGGAGTCTTGTATTTCATCTGACTGCATCTGATTTCTCAAAACCAAAGGCTTAGATACTGTATTTTACGCCCTGAAGTGGTGTGAGTTGATTGGACAATGGGAGTTGCAACACAGACAATGGGGTCTGGAACGGACTGATTGGTTTCAATGTCTTGATTGAGAGGGGGTTTCTGGGCTACCTGCAGTAGGATATGCACACAGTAGGGGTCCTGGGCAACTTCTTGTTTTCTGATGTTGGCAGTTGATAGGATTAGCTCAGAGCCGTTAAGTCAGGCTTTCTTGGTTAATTTCAGAGAACTTTTGACCTGGCCATGCTGGGATCATTTCTGTCCTACCCCCAGCCAGTGTCCCTTTCCATATGGCCTTGCCAGCCATAAGTATAATTTATATTTTATGTCAACATATCTGCCAATTAATATATTTTGCCAATTAGAACATATCAAAATGTGGGGGTTATATGGTCTGGTAACATTATCACCAGTCTTGCCCTTTCTCCCATGGGGGATTATGGAATATTAAAAACAGAACATATCAAAAACATATAGAAACATCAGTAAAAGTTATTTTTAAAAATCCGAACCAGCTAAACAATCTATAGAATTAAAAGAATTAAAAATTCTTTAAAGAACAAAATATAAAAAACAACAAAATAACACTAGAGACCATTGTAGTCAATTCCGGACAGCCTATTGGAATAGGAAAATTTTCTTTGCTGGCAGAATAAGAGCAAGAAGGGACTGATCCTAGCCTTTTTAGGGAGGAACTTCCCAAGTCTGGGAGCAACCACTGAGAAAGGTGTCTCCCTTGTAACTAGCAAACCTTGGGAAGGTTGTGGGACTGAGAAAAGGCCTAAAGACTCAGACCACGGAAAGGCTCATATAGAGGGATCTTCCCCTCTTTTATAGATTGCATCCAATGTGTTCCCAGTTGGTTTGGTCTGGGTGCTTCATTTCCTCTCACAATTCCATGACCTTCAAAGCATCTTGCCTGGCCCATTAGCTTCTACAGGTGCTTGAGGGGATTGAATGAGAATGGCTGGGTGCTTACCACTGAAAGCTTAGCTGGCACACAGCCCATCTGCAGCTGTCTTGATTTAATTAATGATTTCCATTGCATTCATGCATGATGGCTGCCAGCAGGAAACCATACCAGAAGTGAAACAGAAAGACTGCTGCTTCTTAAAGGATGTTATGCATGGGATAGTATGCGGAGGAGGGAGGGACTCACATCCTGTCCTAATTCCCAGTAATTTAAAGTTAGGAAATTAAAGTGCTTGGAGTTTCTGCATAGTGTTTATGAACATCTTACCAACGTGCTCTTCCCAAGGATGCTTGCCACATTTCGTCTTTCCAACACAACTCCCGCCTTTAAAAGCTGCATAGCAAGGAGAAAGTCAGCCACCGCAGTGATTGAATTGGGAACAGGAGCAGAGTTTGAAAAACTTTGGAGATGACTGGGAGATTCTGGGGATAGTAGTCTAAACATTACTTTCTTAAGCTGCAAGAAGATTTTACATTGTGATATAAAGCTAAAGGTTTGGCCTTTTCACTAGCCAAGTAAAGGTATCACCACAGTGTATACCATTTGGGGGATTTTGTTCTAGGGTCAATGTGGCTCCACTTGCATTACAATTTTTATTTGATTTATTTTATTTTACTTTTTAATTTTTGCTACCAAATCTAGCTATTGAGAGAGGAATCCTGCCCTACAGGGAGGAGATGACTGGAGGATCCTATTTTCTAATTCTTTTTTAAAAAATTAGTAATATTTAGCAAAAAAAAAAAACCACCCTAAAACATTACACATACATAAATGAATATATTAAAAGAACAGGGGGGGGAATCTAAGCAAACATAGAAACAGAAGACTTAAACATTAAGAAGTAATAGAGAAAAAAAGAAAGAGAAGAAAACAGGAAGGAATTAACCCCCCCTTCCTTTGGACAGAGTATATCCTACCATTTATTCCAAGTCTCTCTCAAAAAAAGAGAGAAAGAGATTGAGAGAGAGAGGAAGGAAGGAAGGAAGGAAGGAAGGAAGGAAGGAAGAAAGAAAGAAAGAAAGAAAGAAAGAAAGAAAGAAAGAAAGAAAGATCTAACATTCTATTCTTCCCCCATCCCCCAATGGATGTTTTCTAAAAGAGAGAATAGATAAACTTTTATTCTTTAATGTGCTGTTGTTGTTGTTTGTTGTTGTGTGCCTCAAGTCATTGCCAACTTATGGTGACTCTAAGGCGAACTTATCACGGGGTTTTCTGCAGCTATGTAACACCATATTCAATATTTCTTTTGTTACATACTATTACAATATACTTGCTTAATAAAAACATTACATCATAAATAACGTTGATACGGCTAGATAACCACGCTACTAGTTTTTCTAAACACTGCTAATTGTCTTAATTGTTCATTATTTTCATCAGTTAATAGTTCCAGATATATCCATATCCTTATAAACATAACCCAATATCATTACCCAAAATCTGTAACTATATACTCACTAATTAAAAATGTGAAAGTATTACATGTTTTATAATATCATTGGCTCAAATGTATTTATATCATTTTATATTAAAAACCATTACAGAATTCATAAACCAATCCATTTATTATACTAAATATTTGAACATATTAACTTCTTGTTGGGTGCCTTCAAGTTGTTTTCCACTTATGGCAACCCTAAGGTGAAACTGTCACACAGAACTTTCTGGGGCTGAGAGTGTGTGATGTGCCCAAGGTTACCCGGTGGGTTTCCACAGCTGAGTAAGAAACTGAACCCTCATCTTGAGAGGTATAGTCTAAGGCTCAACCTACTAAATCATGCTCACTTTTCATATTAACTTGCTTGTCCAAATCTGCATCTTAAAATTAATTCCTCACTTCACAGAAAAGCATCCTTTCCTTGATTGATTCTTACAAAACATTTAAAAAAAAACTATCCTGAGACAGGTCCCAATTAAATTCATCCCCCTTCTCTCCTTCTTGGGGTGAAATCTTCCTTTCACCAACCAAAAACCTCCTGATCAGAAATGGGAACTCTCTCTGTAAACATTGCTGCTCTTTGTTCTTGTCTGACCATTTGCTTTTCTTTTTGTTTCTATGGTCACTTTCATGTCAGTTTTATATCTTTCTCTGTATCTCTCCTTCTTACCTTTCATTTCAGTTCCTTGAATTCTTTCTTCATGATATCAACCATCCTCTTGAAATCACCACATATTTGCCCCATTACCCCTGAAGATCTTCTAAATGTTCCACGGAAGATTCCATTTTACAGTAAGTCCAGCAATTATAGAGTTAACACTTGGCTTTCCCAGAATTTGGCCAGCAGCTGCCAAGAAAACAACACTAGCTGATAATAGTCAGCACTTTCTCATACTTTAATTTCCTTTGATTTGCTTATTAGTGTCCAATGGCCTTTTTGCAAGTAAAATTCAGTTCAATCTATTCACAAAATATATGCACTTAAATGTTGAGTTCTTAGTTCTTCTCTTTTTAAAATGTCACCTACAGTTATTAAATTCAACTGTTCTGGTCTTATCAGGCAAAGAGACTTACTCAGCTCTTGATTACAGGAAGAATGAAACTGCAAGAGCTTCTCTGATCCATCTTAATCAGAAGGATTTTTCACTTTTATGACTTCTAAGTTAAGAAAGCAGGTAGCTGTCACAAGGTCATCAGACCTCATCATCTAAACAGCTTTGGTTCATGGCAAGGGCAAGATGTTACTCCCCCTGTCCTTCCCATTCACATGTAATGGGAATTTTAGACCCAAATGGGGAATCCACTCCTCTTTTATCCAGAGGGAGTAAAATTCCAGACAGAGATCCCTCTGGTCAGTACTTTACTGAGAAAGCTCTCCTAGCTGTTGAGAGCTGCAGCAACTGCTACCCGCTGGCCTGCCGGAAGTAGACTCCACTGCTGAATTTTCTAAGAGTGGTCCCTCCAACTTGAGGTAAAGCAATCTGAATGTGGCTTACACCAGCGTGCTTCGCTTGTTATCTCCAGATTTGACTGTATTGAAACTTTCTGAGGCACTCGCCATCCTCAGTGTATAGATTGTTCTGTGGCCTTGCAGAGGACAGGGACAGATCCTGTTCTCAAATGGTTGCTACCTAACATCAGTGTGTTCCTTCTGTCTCTAATTCATTGGAGAAGATGCTTTGCTTTATACCTGTCAATTTGTGTCTAGCCAGATTGCCTGGAATTTGCCATTTTCATAGAATCATAGGGCTATTGAGTCCAATCCCCTGCCATTCAGGAATACACCATCAAAGCATTCCTGACAGATGGACATCCAGCCTTTGTTTAAAAAGAAAAAGACTTTATCACACTTCTGCACAGCACATTCCACTGTCAAACTGCTGTTACCACCAGGACATTCTTCCTAATGTTTAGATGAAATCTCTTTTCCTGAAGTTTGAGGCCACTGCTCCATGTCCTAGGTTTTGGTCACCTGTTCTCCCAAGACTGTGAAGACTAGTCTTAACCAGTAGCCAAATCAACATCCTTAAGTACCCTTTAAGCATTGGATTTTCAAGAAATATTGTAGGATAATAATTTGCAGAATTATAAGTAATCACTGGAATCCTATATGTAATGTTACTTAACATCACATATACATAGTTGCATAACAGAGGTGTTAAGAGACTTCTCTATGAATTTACTGGTGTCCAATGCACATGGGAACTGATGCAACACACATCAGAACTAATACGATGTGCATCAGGACCGATGCACATCAGGCCCATTGTGCATCAGTCCCACTGTGCATCAAACACCAATGCTTATCAAGCACTTTGCTGGCTCTGCTGCATATTAATGTAAGAGCAGACCTCCATAGGATATGGACTTTATGTAACTGCACAGTTCTAATTCCCACAGATCTAAGTCTACATGCAAAGATGTAATTCCCCAACAGGATTCTGACCCACTTTAATTTTTCTTGAACAAGTTTAACAAAGATAAGTACAATCTCTTTAGGGGCACAGCTTACATAGACTGTATTCAGTTTAGGAACACTTCATATATGTTTGCTTTAATATGCCAATGGAGAAAAATATTACTGTGCTTCTTTCACTGCCTTTTCCCAAGTTACCTCATGGCTAATTGTTGGGGTTACCCGAATCTTATATCTATATCAGTCCTTCCTCAGGACTACCTTAAGTAAACACCTTGAAGAAATTGCAGATCTATGGCTCTTTCTGCAACTCACCTTTTCTCGACGCTAGGGTGCGGTGCTCGTGTGAGCAGCCTCCGGAGAGAGGCTCTCTTATCTGGGGTCCTTAGGCTCCACATGAGCTTCTTGCTCGCACGACAGCCCCACCTCTTCCTTTCACAGTGCAGCCTGGGACCTTCCCAGGCTGCACTGGACACGAAGCATGACCAGCTCGGCTCCTGAGGCTCCGTACGTAAGGTAAGTGCATATGGGGCCCCAAAATGATGCACGACTGCGCACCATTTTCAGATTCAAGCCAAAAATGAAAAAATGCATGAGTGGTCCCTGCCAGGCCCTGGAGCATCACGCAAATGTGAGTGCATCGTATGGACCGTTTCTCACATGTGCACAATGCTCGAGGGACCCTTTTGCATCGAAAATGCCATGCGAAAAGGGCCTATGACCTCAACATGTCCATTTTCCCCCTTGCATGATAGTATTATCATCTTTGCTTGATGGAAGTGGGCTTTGAAAGTGAGCTTGATATGTTTGGGGCTATTGGCTGGCCTAATAAAGGTATCATCATATTGTGATGAACTCTTTGTCCAGACCAGCACTAGTCAATCTCTGGTCCTCCAAATGTTTTGGACTGTGCTGGCTGACAGTTACAAAGCTACAAAACAATCTTAGGGTCTTTCTTCACTACCTTGTTATAGTGCTACGATTCCACTTTCAACATCCTGTGGAATTCTGGGGTTTGTAATTTATTGAGGCCAAAGAGCTTTCTGGATGAAAATTCTAAATGTCCCTCCCTAAACCCAGAGTTCCATTGGACGTTGAAAGTGCAATAATAGCACTATAACAGGGTAGTGCAAAAAGGTCCTAAGTTATATTCAGCCAAGGACAGAAAGAAAACATAAGCTTTAACATGGCTAGCTGAACATTCCTACTCTACTCACAATACAGATGGGTTCTAGGTCTCTGTATTTTCATGGAACGCTGGGTTTCTAGTCCTCTTTGACTACAACCAAGCTTCCCTAGGGATGATGATGCATGCAGCAGCTCACCTACCTTTCCCTCAGTCCCTAAAGTCTCTCCAAAGTCTCTCAAGCCTCTGTTACACCTCATGGCACTATATTTTGATAACCTTTCAACTTGGAAGCATCTTGAAGTTTTCACATTTCTCACAAACTGGTCATCCTCATTGGGCAGTTGTCACTCAAGATCTCTGTTGCTCCTTCAGGATGCTGACCCCCCCCCAATAAATGTACCCTAAACCATCATATCATTAACCCTTTGTAAAGCTGAAGGAGAAACTATAGCCCTCAGCTGTGTTGCCCAAATGATGGGAGAGTGCATAATCATTTGCCCCTGCCCCACATTGGTCTGTCAGATCTTTAAGAATTGATTTTTCAGGGGAAACAGGCCTTTTATCATGTGCTGAGACTGTTGTTTTAATTTGTTTCATCTGGATTCAATTTTATAATGATTTAATTGCTTTTAACTTTGGTATGCCATTAATTTTTAACTCTGTTTGTTTAACTGTAGTAAGATGCCTTACTTATAAAGCCAGCATTGTGTGGCAGTTTGAACACTGGGCTAAGACCTTGGAGATCGGGGTTCAACTTCCCACTCAGCCATAGAAACCCAATGGGCAACCTTGGGTGCATCACACACTCTCAGCCCAAAAAAACTCCATGATAAGTTCACCTTAGGGTGTCCATAAATCAAAAACAACTTGAAAGTATGCAAAAACAACAACAATAATAATAAAAACAAGGTGCCTTGAGTCCCAAACTGTGGGAAAGGTGGAGGGACAATGACAACAACAACAACAATTTGACTGCCGGAGTAGGATTCCAGCAGACCAGGCTTCAAATCCTTACTTAGCTCTGGAAACCCACTGGGTCATTTTGGCCAAGTCATGCTTTCTCAGCCTTAGATGGAAGCAATAGCAAACTTTCTCTGAATAAATTTTTCCAAGAAAACACTGTGATAGAGGTTGCTATAAGTGGGAGCCAGCTTGAAAGCACTTAGCAACAACAGTGTTCAGGCAGGAAACTAGAAGGAACACTCTTGTGTCCTTATAACTCCATGTATGGAACTAAAGCCTTCCGGATTTTTTCAAAACTTGTCACAAGGTGATCTTATGGGAGGTCTCTGTGCCCAGCATTTCAAAAAGATCTCCATTACCACTGTGTACCTGCCTCGGAGAAATCATACCTCTGAAGGAACAAAAGGGTTGAATGTTCTTTTAATTGAATTTGTTTTCCATTTATTTTCAAGCTGTCGAGGGAGATGCCTTTTCAAGCTCACAGGTTGTTTGATTTGTTTTTTACCTGAGGTCTATTATCCTAATAACGAGCCAATTTAAAACGAAAACAAAAACAAAACAGGCCTACGCTTATAATTATTTTTTCCCCATTGATTGCCTCAATGGATGACAAAAGCAAGATGAAAAGAAGAACTTATGTTTTAGATATCCACTCCAGATATGCCCGGTTATTGAAGCAATTTAGAAGCTCAGTCCAATGATACTGCCTAGAAAATGCTGTGTCCCCCTGTAGCTAATTCAGGAAAAGATGAAGCTGTAACTTGCTTGCTCTTTTGGTATTTTTGCAGATGGTCTATGTAGTAGGCTAGACGCCAGGTATGCAACAAAGCTGGTAAGGCATGGACCTGATAAAAGTACTGGGCAGGAGAAGCAGTGGTTGATGAATCTGAAAGTACCTAAGGACATGAAAAGAGTCAACCTGGATCAGAGGTCTATCTCAGGAATGGGTAATCATATGGCTCTTCAGGTATTGTTGGATTGCAATACCTATCAGTCCTAGCCAAGATAGCCAATTTTGAAGGATACTGGCAGCTACAACCTAACAACACCCGGAAGGCCACTTGATTACCACACCTGATCTGTCTAATCCCATCATTCTTTTCTAATAAAGGTCTATGAGAGGTCTATGAACCACGGTCCTTTCACACTACACAGTCATAGCACTCTAGTTCCAGTTTAGCTGACATGGCTACCTCTGATGGAATCCTGAAGTCTGAAGTTTCTTGAGGTTCTAGGCCTCTCAAACTGAGGTGGAAGCTTAGAAAGAATCCAGGAATATTGAAGTATCGAGATAACACAGTGGAAATTTATAATGACTTATGCCGCGAAACAATAAATTGGAGAAGGGAAATGAAACCCTGCATCATAGTTCTACAGAGAGTTGGGATAAGATACAGTTGGGGATATCCCATCTTTCTGAAATTCCAATATGCTGGCAAATACCACAGAATAAATTCTCTTGAACAAGGATTGCAACTCCTGAGAGAACTGAAACTGATCCAGCAAGAGGAAAAGGAAGAGGAAGGTGCGGTTGGAGGAGCGGAAGAAGGAGCAGTGGGAGGAGCAACTGAAGAAGGAGCAGCGGGAGGAGCAACAGGAGGAGCAAAGAAGAAGACTTCGGGAGATAAACGAAAGGACAGAGGCTGAGGAGGACTGGAAGAAACAATATGATATAACAGAAGAAGAAGAAAGAGAACTTCATAGAGTAGGAGAAGGGTAGATGACTACTGAGTAAAATATATTCTTATAGATTATAAATGCATAGAGATAGATTTATATATATATAAAGCAAGAGGGTAGAGAGAGGGAAGGGAGGAGGAAGAGAGGGAAAAAAAATATGGGAAAGAAAATAAATCGGGAGAGGGTATTGGTCTCTATGCCGGGAGTTGGCATACCTTCACCCCCCCCCAGGACCATGGCTGGTCGTTTCCAAGGCAGAAGTGCTTTGGAGGAAGAGGGGGGAGAAATGTTTGTGTGGGGAGGGGAGGGGAGGGCGGGAAGGGGGAGGGGAGTGGGAGGGGGGAAGGGAAGGGGAAGGGGAGCACCATCACATTAAAGAGCCAATGGGGAGTGGAATTAGAAAATTCAAAATATGAAAAATGGAGAATAGATTGAGAATATCAACATTGAATGTGAAAGGTTTGGGGTCAATAATAAAGAGAAAAAGGATAGAATCGATATTAAAAAAAGATAAGGCCGATATAATTTTTTTACAAGAAACACATGGAAAAAGAGATAAAAAAAATGAGCTTAGATTGAACTGGGTAGCCATTTATGAGGAAGCATTTGGTACATCCAAATCAAGAGGAGTTGCAATAATAATTTCCAAAAGATGCAATTTCATTGTAACAAGTGTGGAGTTAGATGAAAAAGGTAGATATGTAATTATACAAGGTGAAATAGATGGAGAAACATATGGTATAATGAATATTTACGCACCTAATGAAAAGCAAAAAGAGTTTTATGAAGAAATATTTAATAAGATCAAAAAAATGAAAGGAGACTATACAATAATCGCAGGTGATTTTAATATGGTGATGGATAGATGGAAAGATAAATCAGATCCATCAATTAGAGATAGATACAATAATATAACAATTTTGAATAAATTAGTGAGTAGAAATGAACTGATAGATGTTTGGAGGCTAATAAAGGGTGAAGAAAAGAAATATACGTATTATTCATCAGTTCATAAAAATTACTCAAGAATAGATTATATTTTTGTTTCAAAGAATATGATACCTAGATTAATAAATACAGAAATTGAAACAATAAAAGTGACAGATCATGCTCTGATGAACTTGGATATAACTATGAAAAGGAATTATAGAGAAGCAAAAAGGTGGAGACTGGATACTAAGTTATTTAATTATAAGGAGATAGTAAATAAAATAGAGAAGGAGTGGCAAGAAATTTGGGATATAAACAATAAGGAAGTAACACAAGATGTATTGTGGGATACAATGAAGGCAGTGGTAAGAGGATTATGCATTAAAGAATCAAGCAAATTAAAGAGACAATTAGGAGAAAAAAAATTAAAATTAGAAAAAGAAATAAAGGAACTAGAGAATGATTATATAATAGATAGAACTAAACAGAAATTAAAATATTACAAGCAAAAAGAGATGAATTAGAAAAGATAGAAATGGACGAAGTTCAGAAAAATCTAATATACTTGGAAAGGGAATACTTTGAATATAGTAATAAAAATTCTAAAATGCTGGCTAAATCAGTACAATCAAAAAAAACTAGAAATATGATTGGCGTAGTTAAAGATAAATTTGGTAAAGAAAAAAGGTTGATGAAAGAGAAATTAAAAATATTTGAGGAATTTTTTAGAATTGTATTCAGCAGAAGATAAATCTTTAGAGAACATAGAGGAGTATATTAATGAAATTGGAAAGTAAGATTAACAGAACAAGATAAAGGATTGATGGAAGAAATGATATCAGAAGAGGAAATAGAAGAAGTAATAAATAATTTAAAAGGAGGAAAATCACCAGGATTGGATGGACTAGGTCCAGAATATTATAAAACATTTAAAAAAGGTCTAATTCCTAAACTAAAAGTGTTATATAATAGTATATTGAGGGGTAAAAAAATTCCATTATCATGGAAGCAGTCACTAATAATATTAATTTTAAAACCAAATAAGGATCCTAGGGATCCAGGTTCTTATAGACCAATATCTTTAATAAATCAAGATGCAAAAATCTTGACAGCAATAATGGCGAAGAGGTTAAATAAATTTATTTATAAGTATATACATAAAGATCAATGTGGTTTTATTAAGGAAGACAGATGGCAAATTTAATAGGGAAAACGATAAATAAAATAAATATAATGGACAGAGATAAACAAAAAGCTGGATTTTAGCCCTAGATATATTTAAAGTCTTTGATTGTGTGGAATGGCCGGCATTAAAAACAATTTTAAATAAAATAGGATTAGGAGAGAGATTTAAAGGGTTAATAAATCAATTGTATTCACATAATACATCTGTAGTGATGGTAAATGATGGATTTACAGAACAGATTCAAATAACAAGAGGAACGAGACAAGGATGTCCATTATCTCCAGTTTTATTTGCAATAGTTATAGAAATGTTAGCGAATGTGATAAGAAATGATGAAAATTTTGGGAAAGGAATTGGAGTTAAGGAAAAAAATAAAATAAGCTTATTTGCAGATGACACATTGTTGACAATTAAGGATCCAATTGAAAAGATAGATAGGATAGATAAACATTTAATAGAGTTTGGGGAGAAGACGGGATTAGAAATAAATTGGGCCAAATCAGAAATAATGTTATTTAATTATACAAAAGAAGAAGTACAAAAATTTATAAGTAGTAAAGAGGATTACTTAAAATAAAAGAATCAATTAAATATTTAGGAATAGAGATTACAAAAAATTTAAAGAATTACAGGAAAAAAATTTCAAGAAATTAAGATTAGAAACAAAAAGGAAATTAGAGGACTACAAAAATATAAAGCTATCGTGGTTTGGTAGAATAGCAGTGGTAAAAATGAAAATTTTACCTAAAATTAACTTTTTGTTTAGAATGCTACCAATAAAAATATCAGAGGAAGAATTAAAGGAGTGGCAAAAGATATTAAATAATTTTTGTAATGGAAATAAAAAATCGAGGATTAACAAGAAATATTGGTATAAAAGTCAAAAAGAAGGTGGCCTGGGACTTCCAAATTTAAAATGGTATTATTATGCAAATCAATTGAGATATATCATAGAGGGGGTTTCAGGAAAGGGTGATTTAGATTGGTTAGAGATAGAAGATATGAATATTGAGACAAAATTAGAAAATATATTTTTTAGGAATTTTTCAAAGAAAGAAATGGAGAAGATAGAAAATCCTTTTATAAAAAATATAATAGAAATATGGAAAAAAAATAAAAGAAAATTAATACCGAATATATCAATATTAACTCCGATAGTGATGATGGAAAAATTTCCAATAAATTTAAGAGAAATAATAGAGAAAGAAATAAAAAAACAAAAAATTTATAGATTAAAAGAATGGATGAAAATAATGATAAATAAAGATAGAATGAAAGAGAGATTGCAGGAAACTAAAATATCCTGGTTTAATTATATACAATTAGAGCAATGGACAAAGAGTATGAAAAGAATGTTAAGGATTTTAAAGAATATACTAAATTTGAACAAATTATTATTCAAAGAGAAAATATGCAAGAAAATGAAATACTAAAAGGTATTACAAGTGAAATATATAAAATATTAGCAAAAGAACAAGAAGAGGATTTTCTTAGAAAAATATGGGGGGAAGAGATAGTACAAAATATAGATATACAAGAATGGAGAAAAATTTGGAAACAACGTCATTTAAAAAAATTATCAATAAGAATAAAAGAGAATTATTATAAATTAGTGTGGAAATGGTACTTGACTCCAGTGAAATTAAATCAAATAGATGAGAAATATTCAAGATTATGTTGGAGAGGATGTCAAGAAATTGGTACATATATGCATATGTGGTGGAATTGCAATAGATAATGGAGTTTTGGCAAAAGGTTTTTAAAGAGATAAAAGAGATTATAGGAGCAGATATACCAGTATGTCCAAATATTGCATTGTTATCTATATATGATAAGGTTGAGTGTACTCAAGTAAAGAAAGAATTAATAACAAATTTGTTAACTGCAGCGAGATTAATAATAGCAAAAAAATGGAAAGCAAATGAAAAATTTCAAATAGAGGAATGGTATAACGAAGTGTGGAAAATCGCAATTAATGATAAACTAACATGTAGAATTAGATTTATGAAAGGTTTGGTTAAAGGGAATGATTTTGAAGAAATTTGGAAAATATTTTTGGATAAAGTTCTGAAAAAAGATAGTAATACTACCCTGTCAAAAGAAGAATGGTAATTTTGGAAAGTGGATTAAATAAAAAGTTGGCTCTGGGGGGGGGGTATTTTTTAGTTTTAGTTTTGTTTTCTTTTATGTTGATATTTTGTAACTCTTAGTAGGTGTGTGTGTTAAACTTGTGATTTATAGATTTAAAAGGATAAGTGATGTCAATGTTTTTTAAAAAAAAAAATTAAAAGAATTAACAATAGAAATAGATTAAAGGGGATGTGAAAAATATTGAATTAAATGTGAAATTATAATAGTTGAACAGATTTATAAATTTAAGGATAAAGGTGCAAAATAACAATGAAAGTTATATTGCTTAAGA